>JAVQJL010044171.1:0-26779 GCA_036024295.1 Nannoperca obscura | reverse complement strand
ACACACACACACACACCCTCTCTCTCATTCATCATTAAACATTGACACCCATAAACTCTTCAAGTAACTTAAAGTAACCTAAGATATGTCGCTTCTACTGTTATACACACCATTGCCATGATACTGACACCTCATGGAGTTAAGAAACAACTGGACTTACTTTACTTAGGAGCTGTGTAATCCAGTGTTGGTTTTAACTAACAGCAGTGGCAACGTAGAAGTCAACAATAAATCCACTAGTTTGAGCAGAATTCACCTGTATCATGGCTACCTCTTTTACTGAAGCACAAAAGTGATTTCTGGCCTAAATGTGTTGTAAGACCAAAGATTTTTCTGCTTGTACTTGTCATCTGGGTCATCATTATACACACAACAAAGCAACAAACAACTAATCATATATTTACACAGACATATCAGCCAATGGGGCACTGACACATGGATTTTTATGACCCTGATGTCAGGTACAAGCTGAAATGCTTTGGTCTCACAATTTAAGTTGTTCTTTATGCTGCTAAGTATACTTAGATATTTCCAGGTCAGGTTTTTTGAGCCAGATGTATGTTTTTGTGCTGTTTGTACATTATCTTACGGCATAATTTGTTCTTTATATACAGTAACTTTGGATGTGGGTCTAAACACTCTGAAAGTAACTGAATACTGCAGCTTGCAGTAAGGCCAAATAGTTTTCAGATGACTAGATTGTCTCTCTTAAATGTAAGTTGTGAAAAGATAAGAGCACGTTCTGATTTTGATGCTGAAATGATGTATTATTACACCTTGCAGGGATACTTTCCTGGGGGCAACAGTAGCTGTTACACTAAGCAGAATATTGAATAGATTATTATATCATGCTACAATTAAGCCCAAAAGGAACTGTGAAGATTGTACTGCCATGACAGATTTACCCCCTCCCCACATCTCTCATTCCTTTCATTGTTCCTCCCCTCTCTCCTCCCCCTTCATCTTCTCTCCACAGATGTACAGTTTAGCTGGATGAACTCATCTAAAAGCCCTTTTTTGTCTTTACCCCTTCTCTCTCTACAGCATGACTGTGTAGCTCCTCTTCTCTCTCTTTTCCCCAACAGTGATGTGTTACTGAGATAATGATGGCAGTGACCCTCCATCCTTCCACAAACACACTCAAACCCACACATAGACATGATATGTATGGAAATACTGCAGCACACATACGTCTATACATCCGTGCACACACACATGCTGTTGACTGTGCTGCGTGTTTGCCTTGCAGGCTAACGGACATAGTTTTTTACACATGGAGCACGAGACCGCCGTCTCTCTGCTGAAGAGTTTCCAGCGGACGGTGGACTTGGTGGTTCTGAGAGACAGCAGCACGTGCTAAAAAAAATAGTTTTATAACAAACAAACAAACACAACAACGCTTCTCTACTCTGCTCATCGCCATCCTACGCCACCCCACCTGCCCTCCGCTGGAGGCTTGTGGAACTGAAAAATGAGCCGCCTTTTTTACCTTTTTAGGGGAATACACAGACATTTATTTGCCTATTGCTGGACCAAAGGCAAATACTAGTGCCAAATGTACCATAGGAAACATATCGGCTCTTCTGTCTAGCGGCGGTCAGGGATCTGATCGACGACTGGACGGACCACAAGAGGACTCTATGCTTTGAGTTCCTACAGGGCTGCTGCAGTTTGGATTTAGTGGTTGGTTTGTCATCTGATCGGTCAGTGTGAATAGTTTGTTTTTGTTGCGTAGTTAGAGTTCTGGGGTGTATTTTGCTTTTCTGCACTGCCTTTTATTGGGCTGTCCATTGTAGATGTTTAATTTATTTGGTGTAGCACATGATTCACTCTCCACGTTCTTCATTGTTCTTCTTTGCTTCGTCCAGTTCTCCTTGTTTTTCTAGTGTTTTCTATTCTCTTTATCTTCTTTGTCTTTTATTTTCTGTTCTTCTCTTTCTTTGCTGTCTTCTGTTCTGCTCTGTTCTGCAGGTATTTCTGCCTCCAGTGTACAGAAACTGAAAACTTAAGACTTTCTGCCTTGTGTACATATACAGAGCTGCAGCTCTATAGCTGCACTCTCCTTGGGGCCTGGACAGACAGCTCTAAAGGTTTATGATTAATATAAATACTGTTGATAAGCCACATTCTGAATTCTCTCCTATGAACATACAGGGATTATTTCTCCAAATGGACGATTTTCTAAAGTATACCACTGACTTTTTGTTCTGTAAAGGACACACTGTTTATAGTTCATCACTGCTACTTGTTTTTTTAGTGTTTTTTTTTAAACTGTTGCTTGCACAGCTGCGCTGAAAAGAGCTAAAGCAATATTTCTGAGGCTCGGCCCATTGAGATTTTCAGCAGAGCCTAACTTGTCCTGCAGTGCCATCTATCGAGCAATGTTTACATACACTGCCATGCACATGAACTCACACATATACAGTAGACGTGTGTGCCCCCACCCCATGCATAACACACATGCATTCTGCATAATGAAGCCCTGTCTATATTCTAGCCTGAGTTTTAGAATTGAACTGCTCTCTCTCTCACACACTGGAACGTTATTCATAATATCTGTGCCATATTTTGAGGTCCTGTTTTCTAGTATTGTTACAGCAATGTTACATCCCTCTTTAGCTGTTTGAGTTGTATGATAAAGTCACAGCATGCTCTCACATCATTGGTCACTGTCAGCCAGTCATTTTCTGTTTGCTTCTAGAGTTCTCTACTCTGCAGAAGACTCTAGATGTATTCTACCACTGAGTTTCAGTGAGACTGATGTTTTATAATTGGTGCCATGTGAACCCTCTGCCCTTCCCCTAGTTGTATTTCACACAGGACCAAAAACATCAGAGCTTTACCTCTTTGTGGTCCAGATCTGATCTGCACACAGTGGGAGCAGCAGCGTGTAGGGATTTTTTAACATTTGGCAAGCGTCCACTCTGCTGAAGTGTCCTGGCCTCTGTCCTCCCCGTGGAAAGCAACAAGAGAAAAGCGAATGCCCGTACAAGAACCAGTAAGGTATAACACACAGTGTTAGTGTCTTAATGGGTAAATCTGTAGTGAATCAGATTTCCCTTTTTTAGACAATCAGGGAAAAACCTGGTCTGTGTCACAAAGACTTTTGGCTACACTTGAAATGTCAGTGAATCTTTTGTAACCTGAAGAGATCCTAATTGACCAGAGGTGTACATGGAAATTTAGATTAGCCAAATTTGTTGGTGAATATCTAAAATAAATTGTGGCTAGGTTCAGGTAGTGTTTGGAATATGACCTTTAGAAGAGCGGGGAAACCAAGTAATGTAGAAAGTGAGATTATATGAGAGGTTCCTGGAGCCATGTCAACAAAATCTGACCTTGGTCGTGTTTCAGAAATGTATATTGACATGACAGAAGTAACCACAGAAAAGGGGTGAAGAGGTTCATTTTCTGTCTTCGTGTAAATGCAACACGTGTCTTGAAGGCGTTTCATGACAGCGAGTTTTGTTCTGTTCTGTATAACATTATATACAACAAAACAACATTCTTCACTGTCCTTTGCTTTTACTTGACTTGACAGTGTCATCCTGTGCCCATTTTGTGTCAAGCGTTAGAATTTAGTTAATTCAATATAAGGGACACAAAATGGTACAGTTTATTCTTATGGTTGAAAGATCTTAACCACAGGTACCCACCCAACCCTATTTAGAGTTTGAAATATCAAAGATAATGTGATGAGAACAGAGAAAAAGCTTTGATAATATAATTATTTTTTACTACATGTTTCAGGTAATTCTTTCTAAATATATTGATATACCTTAGCTTTGCTCAAAAATTGTGATATTTTATAATAATGACACTTATAACAAAGTTATGGATGGAAGTACGCACAGTATGACTTGGAGACCTACACATGTACTATCCAAAACTGTATAAAATGTATTTCTACTGTAATTGTGAATTTGTGTTATACAAATATATATTATATATATATGTATATGACTATAAAAACAGTCATTTTCTATGTGTTTAAACTAAATAAGAGCTGAACAAATGCTGAGGACAGTGTCACTGTACATAGCTGTGAATGAAATCCAATTTAAAATGACTCCTATTGATTGTGAATGTACTCATGCTTTCTGCAGTACCTACACCTACCCAACTTGAATGCTGCTTCTTCTGTTGTGTGACAAAAAGTACTTTGACCTCCGAAGACAGAACCGCTGTCAAGTTATAAGTTGGACAAATTTTAGTGACGATTTAACAGAACTATTTATTTCTTTATTTATTTGCACATGGAAGTTGAAATCCTTCCAGTTTTAAGTTTGAGTATTAATGCGGAGAAATGTAATTGCAGAAGTATATATAATATATATCATGTGTTTAGAATGCATTTTGCAGACGCTATCTGTACATACTATTTAAGATACAGTTTTTACAAAAAATAATATATGTATAAAATTGAAAAAATGCTGTGCAGCGATTATACTGGAGCCATTTTGGGCTTTGGGACGTACCATTTTTTCAGTATATAAGAAGTGTTTTGAATAATGTACTAAAGTCTCTATTGTACAAATAATAAAAATGTCACTATTGGTAATCTGGGTTCCTCCTGGTGCACTGAGCTCTGTCTTTAAAAGGGTAGAAGAGAGGGATATCTCTCTTTCTGGTCCTCTATGCGTGTTTATTGCTACAGAAAGAGAGAAAGATGTAAGGACAAAAAGGATGAGACAAAAGAAGAAGGGGATGGGTGGAATTAGATGATTAGACAAGTTATGAAGGAATGAAGAAGATAAGAAGAAATGATGCAAATAAAGAAAAACAGGCAAGGCAGGGGCCAAAATAAGGAAGCAAATAAAGGAACGGAGGGAGGAAAGAGACAGCAGTAAAGGAAGAGAAAGGGGTGAAGGAAAGGAACCAGGAGAAAGAAAAAAGATTAATGAAAGAGAGAATGGGATGAAGTGATGGAAAGAAGTAGGAGAAAGAGAAAATGAGATGGGATGAGTTAAAGAAAGGAAGCGAGGGATAAAGAAAGGAAAGAGGAGAGGGATGAAGGTCGCTTCACCAGGTCTGTGGTAGATTTCAATTTCCTCAGCTTCTCCGTGGATTAGATTCAGTACTCTCATCATCCCAGCAGATGCTCCTTTGTCTCTGTGTGCATTAGTCTAACAGCCTGACTCTTCTTCATCCCTCCCGATCCGTCCATCTCATCTATTCTTGACACTTATCGGAGCTGTGGATCAAAGAACGACAGCAGAGTTCGTCAAGCTGCCTCATAAACAGCGTTTCTCATCAAGGTAGAAAACCATGCCAGTGTTAGTAGTGTTTCAGAATCTGGAAGAAAAACGTTGGTCCGTGGTAGTATCATGTATGAAGATCCTGCTAGATTTTGCACACAGCACGTGCAACTGAAGAAAAAAGTATGCTTACTGCTCTCTAACAACCTGACTTCTCTGACCTCTGATCTTAATGTACTCACCCTTTGATTTATTCACAACCTTATTATCCATTAATGACAAGGAAATTAAATGATTCATTAATTTTTTTTGCTACTTTATACTTATAATATTGCATTTTTTACTCCACTATATCACATGACAGCTATAGTTACTTTGCAGATTACGATTTTACATACAAACATAGCAGTGTATAAAATATGATGCATTGTTGTACATGCAGATTAGACTTTAAAGTAGTTAAAGTTTGCTCCACATCAACCAGCTACAACATTAAAATGCTGTTTCGCGTTAATACATCAGCAGTAATAATCCAGTTATAAAAATAAGCCTGTAACACCACAGGCTTTTTTTCCTGCTACGTTTGTACTTTTCATAGAGCAACATTTTGCATGCAGCACTGTGACTGTGGTATGTAACTACTTTTACTCACGTGACAGATCTGAATACTTCTGCCACTGCTAACCGCTCACTAACTGCATTATTATATAAGCTACCACTACATTGTGGTACACTGTATAGTACGACGCACGACTTTAAGATAGGTATCATTGTCCAAACCGTCTTGCCTGTGTCTGTCTTGTACCATTCCCCTCTGTTCTCCTTTGCATCAGTGCCCTCTGCAGAACAACTGTGGCTTACTGTGGTACAGGCCGACAATTAACAATAGAGGGTAATAGTACACACGCACGCACACACTCTAACACACTCATTGACGAAAGCAGAACGATGCCCTTCCGTTCCCTTTCCTCCTTACTCTCTCTTTTACACGCTGGTTTGGACAAAATTATACTTCTGTGTGCTGACTGACCAACCCACTTACACAATCATGCATACATTTCTCTCCACGCTAACTCATATATTATGCTGGCATTCGTGTGTGTAAGAGATACAGAGCGAGAGTTTTTGTCCACCCACCAAAGCCGTCAATAATCTCTTCTGACCTGATCAATAACAATACCAGAGACTGTCCATGACCTGCATTCAGCTGCTGCCCGCTGACGTGTGTGGTATGTGTATGTATGCAGATGAAGTCTCTCTACAGTCTCTCCACTGTCTGCAGACAGACATAGACAAACAGTATATTGTTTCCAACACGCAGGACTAAAGTGTATCCTGCAGCTACTTTGCATTTCTAATTTTGTCTTTCTGTCTTTTTACTCTACATCTCTGTAGTCAAGTGTTTGATAGCTGACCGTGTGTGCGAGTTAAGAAAATGTATCAAAAATGTCAGTGAGACAAAGAAAATAACATGTAAAACTCAACCAGGTGTATAGATATGTCTGGGATGTATTTTGCCTAGCTTAGCACAAGAATAGAAGCAGGTGGACACAGTTCAGTTATCCTTATAAGGAAGTTGCCCATAACTGTTAGCCCCCATGAGACAGTTGGCTCACGTTAGCTAAAGACTACTATATATTAAGACATAGAAGGCAAACAAAACATTAGCCAAGCTTATATTAGCCACTAATTTACTAATAGGCTAAACGGTTATTTATTTTCATGTGGTCTCATATGCATTTTATAAGTTTACTAATAGCAATGATGTAGCTAAGTTTAGCTTTTAAACTAATCTGAGTGTGAAATGGCAGCAACATAATAAACAAGACACATTTTGGATTTGTCACTGTTAGCAAAACAGAATAAATTTGTCAAAAGTTAAAGATATATCTTATTTTATCTAAATTTATCATGTCTGAGATCAATGCTACGTACCTTCTATCACTAAAAGATGTGGATGTAGGCCAAAGTGTTAGCAAAGAGATGCTAACGGTACTGCTAATTTAATGGCAGGTTTGGTTGTAAATGTAAATTATTTTAATTTAATTTAAAATAACAACTTAATATTTCTACATTAAGTGATATGACGTGTTTTCTAGACCAATCAATGGCAGGGAGACTCCAAAAGAAAGTTGCAGTCACTTACCATTTAGCTTATCGATTTGTTTTGACCAATTTGACATTTTACATACATTTATAAAATATTCCAATCAAAACAAACCTACCTAATCAATCTTTAATGCGTTAAATGCTAATGAATTTGACACTGTGCCACTTGTTTAACCAAAGAGGTCTGATAGAGATACTCTTGAACTTACTGGGGACATTTTGATTTTATTTTCACGTTGTATAAAAGCTAAGGTGAATGTAGACTCCTTTATTTGGTGTTGTTTTGGGCGAACTAGGCCCTGGTAGTTAACATGGATCTAGGCTGAGAGACGGGGACGACGCTTTGATAGAGAAGCTTTAATCTACTCAACACAATAAAGCTGTTTACCATGACAATACCACCCAACTCACAGGGATGGGCTTGCCTGGACGGACTGTGGGATTACACCTGGGACATTTCCGTTGGATCCGCCACACACACATCTCGCTTTCTGTTTTGTGCATGATGTGGGCACCACACATCATATATTTGAGCACCATAAATATACATCAACCCTATAGTTAAAAGACCTTATTGCTGTTATATCTGACTAGGCTTTTTGTTTCATATCTGAACCTACAGTTAAATATCCAGTTTAGTCAACAGATGTATGGCAGGTATCATTTTGCATGCTAACAGCTGAAGACAGAGGGAGCAGTGGAGGAGAGGTTACTAAGATCTACCTCTGTAATCAGCAGCTATCTGTAAACCCAAATCTATACCCAGAGCTGAGTGGATTAGAAGTAGATCCAGGCCCTGGGATAGACAAGGCCTTTATCCACTGCACACAATGTCACTTTAACATGACAATACCACCAACACACACTGCTTATGAAGAGCTGTTCTGTGTTAATGGTGATGTGAGGTGAGTGCATGAATGTGTGTGTGTGTGTGTGTGTGTGTGTGTGTGTGTGTCTTTTAGGTACTTGTAGGTGTGTGTTCATCCCACGGGGCCGCCTGAGAACCGGTCGGACAGCGTTTTGAGTCAAGTCACCTGAATGAAGAAATGGAGAACTCGTTTTACCAAAGCGAGACAGCGGGAGAGCTAAAGTGAAAGAGACGGAGAGAGAGAGAGAGAGAGCACGCGACATCTCCGGGTACTAAGTCCACGCGGTGACCGTCAGCGTGTGGTGCCGGTGTGGACTGTTGTCTCGTTTCTCCGCCGCTGTGACTGGTCTCTCGGACTTTAAAACACTTTTAAGGTTTTTTCTTTTGACGAAAGGACAGGTTGATGCTGTAGGCTGTAGGCTGCTGTGGTGTCACTTCGGTGTCCCAGTTTGGAGGCAGGCTGTCGCGGGACAGGAACACACACACACACACACACACACACACACACACACATCTGTAATAACAGATAAACTGTCGCAGCGACAGAGACACAAGCCCCGGGGGGGAGGACCGTGCGACTCATCATGCCTGTGCGACAGAAAGGTAAATGAAAATGTTTTATTTAATGAGACTCTGTCGTCACTTCCATCTCTGCCTTTTGTCATTTGTTTTGTTAAAGATACGGATTAGAAAACAGCAGTTTTAACCACTCCAAAGGTTGTTGAGTCGCTCTTCTCAAGCGCGAGTTAATGTCAACGGGAGAGCACGAAACTTCCCCGAAACACACGTAATTCAACGCTAGGTGGTTTATTAGTGTACGCATACACCGCATACATCACATTTGAAGAGGTTTTACTAATTATTCATGCACTGAGGTACATTCAGCTCACGTTATCCTCCAAGCAGCGTTTTATTTTATTTTTAATCCGCTTTCACTGGTTAGTCTGTTAGCTGTACTCACTGAAACGCATAGAGAGAATTCCGCTCCAGATTTTCTCACTCTGCCTAATGTTGCACTAACGTGTGTGAATGTGCAACAGATTAACATGTGAAAACATTTTGTGCTTTATATATTGGGCTATAGAAACTTCAAAAATCAATAGACAGGAATGATTTTGCATGCCGTCTGGCTTTACATCTCTCCCTGCAAGAATGTGACATATTAAGGCTGAACCCTGACACTTGCTCTGAGTTTGATGTTCATCTGTCAGTGCTTCCGGTTTAACCAGCTGTTCAGATTGCCGTGGAGCCTGGAATGCAGTCTGTAAGGCAAGGCAGCTTTATTTATGTCGCACATTTCAAACACAGGCAAAGAAAAACATTACAAAAGACATAACACAATTGTAAAATTCCATTTTAATAGAATTAAATTAAACTTTAAAATGACATAGATAAACAAAATGAATACAAATATAATACAGTCACAGTGAAGTAAAAATATGTAAATTGCCAATGCAACAAAGGAAATAAAAGTGCAATAGAGAAACCATTTATGTTAATGCACAGGAGAACAGCCAGGTTTTACATTTTATTTTGAAAGTGGCTAACATCAGGGTGCATTTGAACACTTGAAGAAGTTGGTTTCCATCTGTGTGCAGCATAATAGCTAAAAGCAGCTTCACCCTGTTTGGTTCTGACTTGAGGTATAACCAGCTGACTGCCTCCTAAAGATCTAAGCGTCTTTATAGCCTTGGAATCAAGCTGAGCAATAACTTTTATTATTTCCTCCTTGTTGCCAAATACAGTGATTTCTCTTTTGCCTATATTTGATTGAAGGAAATTCAATTGCATCCATGTTTCCTTGTTCTAAGCACTGACAGAGTGAGTCTAAGGGACCATAGTCACTTGGTGAAAGAGCTTAGTAAATCTGAGTGTCGTCTGCACAGCTGTGATAAGCAATGTTATAGTCATGTAGGATTTGACCTAGAGGGAGCATGTACAGGTTGAATAGTAGTGGGCCAAGAATCGAACCCTGAGGGACTCCACATGTTATGGTGATCCGCTCAGATTTATGATCACCAGTGGCAACAACATAGCCTCTGCCTTTCAGATATGTGATGTCATAAGCCCACACACTTTAGCTTTAGCTTTTCTTTACACCACAAACTCTATTGCCCACATGCCTCTCTGCATCAGTTACATCATGCCACGGTAATAAAACTTAATAGTAGGTCCCATTTTACAGAATGCAGTAACATGCCATAAATAGGCTACATTTTCAAACTGTATTCTTCGTTTCCCTTTTAATTAAGTCAGGAGGATTAACACGCACCATGATCCACAACTTTCTAAAGCAAACCGTAGCAAGTAGCCTACTGAATGAACACTTTATATGCTTTTAATTTTTAGCTGCAGTCAAATTTGCAATTTAACAATGAATCAGTGTGTCAAACACTGAAAACAGGCGGTAGCTGAGACAGAAAGGGAAAGAAAACAAACATCCTTCTGGCACTCTTAAGACAAACAAGGAGATGAGGTATATTAAAAGCCTACTGACAGACTAACACCTGTGTCCACACTCAAAATATGAAGCCAGGTGTCTTTTATTAGCTTCACCGTGATGAAGACCATGTGAGGTCTAAACCAGTCAGAGTTTTAAACCATAGTAATCCTCAATTAAGAAGAGGCTTTTAATGTAGCTAATCTCCTCGCTCTACTTCAGCGTGCCTGGAGAATTCTGTCTTTCCCTTTCTGTCGTTAGTTATTGGGATAAAAGGCTGTTCTTATTTACCTGTTATATTTTGTATTTAGATGCTCAGCGAGCCCTGGAGCTTCTCCAGCAGTACCGGACCAAACTTGACCAGAGACAGCAGAACCAGAGCCGGACCAAACAGGGCCTTGTGGAGGAAGACCACCAGCTGCACCAGTCTCTGGACAGAGTCATCAATGTCTTCCAAAGTCAGCTGTTTAGTGCTCTGCTCGGTAAAGATATCTGTTTGCTTGTTCATATGTCCAGCCAGCCACCTTTCTTCTATACATCAATTGATACCTTACATTACGATTGATTGATTTTGAAGCCTTGGTTTAATGGGAGTGTAGAAGCATGTGTTACGTATTTCCTGCCCTAGGCAACATTTACAGTATATTACAAGAGATTAGCGTAGTTATGTTATGTTAAATTAAAGGGTTACTTTACCCAAATCATAAAAAACAGATTTTCCATCTTGTACAGAGGTTTAAATTCCATTTTTGATGGAAAATAATCTTTTACCATTGTTTTTTTTTGTGATGACCCTTTAGGTTGGTTAAGTCCGTAAACTCAGTGTTGCTACGCTGAAGCCTGGTTTGTGTGCCTTGCGTTTTTTTAAGTGATGTCCCAAACATTGATGGAGCAGTGCACTGTGTCAGTCAGGAAGGACACTGTGTGTTTGGGACTGTACATGAAGGCTTGAAGACAGAAACGTGTGTGCGTTTGTCCAAATGAAGATAAAAAGGTTTGTCTTTAAGATAGTTCAAGGAGCTGACAAAAGTCAAGACTGATTATACACAAGTAGAGGCGCACTGTTTGCTTTCTCTGAGTGTTAGCACCGGTTTTCATATTGTCTACAAGATGTTGCTCTATCACATGACTCTTCTCCAGTAACATGCAGATGTAGGCGTGAGGTGGCCTGCCACAGAAAACACACGGCCCTTTGTAGAAAGTACCCACACATTTAGAGAATGTGTAGCAAGTACAGATTCCTCCCAAGAGTTAACAGCCTGTGCCTAACTGGTCAGTTCTGCTTGTGGTGAACTGGTTGCTTACTGGAAGGAAGACACTGGGCACACGTGCGTCTGTGTGGCTGTGTGCACGACAGCAAACAGGTTCTTAGTCCTTGCCCTCACCTGCTTTGCGCCACACCCACACCTTCAGCTCTCACCTGAACACGCCTTGCTCTGTTTGGCGTGTCTGTGCGTGTGTGTTTGCCGTTCACTAAACATGACTTTGTCCTTTAGTGGAGCTGTCTCTGGTGTTGAAGTTGGAGCTTGTCTTTCTTTTATTTATTAATCCACAGCCTCTTTTGTATTGAGGACCTTTAACACAATTTTTATTTTTTTATTATCTTGTGTACTGTATAAGTTCCATCCATGATGCCTGTTTTATGGTACTTTTAGATAATGCACTGTTTTGTTTGCACAGAGGGGGATTGAAAGCTCTAATCACAACCGTCACTTTGATACATTCTGTCAGTGTATTACTTCTGAAAAGGTAAATGCAGTGGAGTTAACTTTCCCTCTTTTAAGTGGGAAACCCTGAATACATCAAGAGCTACTTTTATATTTTCCATATTACGATGGTGGCAGTACCCTTGTGCTGC
This sequence comes from Nannoperca obscura, assembly GCA_036024295.1. Lineage (NCBI taxonomy): Eukaryota > Metazoa > Chordata > Actinopteri > Centrarchiformes > Percichthyidae > Nannoperca > Nannoperca obscura. The sequence goes on along the minus strand of JAVQJL010044171.1, from coordinate 14,306 downwards.
CACTAGAGGTCAACAGTGTATTAGCTGTGTTTGCTTTGGTTTTTTTTTACTTGTTATCTCAGAAGTAAAGAAAACGGATGCTTTTTTGTAAAGTCTTTAATCAGTTTTCATCTGAATGCAATGGACAATATACTGTAGAGATCAAGGTTTCCAGCTGTATTTGGAGCAGCTTTATAGGGCCGCAACCGATGATTATTTTCATCATACTGTAGATAAATCTGCAGATTATTTTTTTTTCCATTAACCGCTTTATCTGTCAATTGTTCAGTCTACAAAATGTGACATATAGTGAGACATGTCCCTCACAGCTTCTCAGAGCCCAAAAGAGGCATTTTCAAATGTCAGTGTACAATGATATAAAACAAAAAGCAGCAAATCATCAGTCTGGAGAAGGTTTTGAATGATAAATGTCTGGAAAGATAAAGTGATTATTATTATAGTTATTCTGTCTTTTTTTTTGTTTTGTAATTAGTCTTTCATTTATACAGTCATACATACAATAATTCCTCCCTTCAATGTGTCATAACCTCATTTACTAAATAACCCTTCAGTCATTCATCATGGCTCTAATTGCTGCTCTTCTCCTTCCAGACATTCAGGAGTACTATGAGTTTACCATCCTCGCAGACAGCAAGTGCTCTGTGGACCAGACAGGCGGTCCAGGGAACCTCCCTCTCTCCTGTAACCTGCCAGCAGAGCTGTCAGCTCAGCCACAGCCTTCCTCTGGTCCCCTGAGCCCCCAAGCTTCTGGAGGATCATCTGAGCCAAAACCCCTGGCTCCCAAACGCAAGTCAATCAAGTCACCTGCCCCTCCGATCCCATCCGGCACACCTGCAACGAAGCCACCTTCCCCAACAGCACAGCCCATTACACCTCAGTCACAGCCAGCCAGGGTCAAGTACCGTGCTCCTCTGCCTCCAGTCCAGCCTGGAGCCTCCAACTCACTGACGTCAGAGACTCCTACACCCTGTTCTCCCACTGCTGCCACGTCCCCCGGTGTCGCAGTGAAAGGTGTAGGAACCCCCACTGGCTCCATAAAGTTACTTCCTGGAGTATCATTGAATGGAACAAAGCCACCTCTTACTGCCACCAACTCTGACGTTTCCTCCGAAAGCTCCACCACCTTCTCCAATCCACAGAGCTGCTCTGTCTCTCCAGACCCCAGCCTGGTGACGGTGTCAGCCCTCGTCTCCAGCACCATCCAAGGCTTTCTGTCTCCAACCACTCCAGACAAACTTACCTCCACCAGCACCACTCCTAGCACCAGCCCGGGTCTCAACAGAGTTGCGGATGCCACCATAAACTCTACAGCTCTTGCGACCAGCCAGGACCCAGGCTTAGGCAAAGTCACTCCCAGCGCGAGTCCAACGAGCCCCAACTCGGGAAGATTTACCTTCAGCAGCCGCAGCCTCACAGTTCCTCCAGGGCCTTCGACTAAAAGTCCTCTTCTGAGGTATGTCCAACACATGTACAACTGTTATCTGACATATTAACACACTCAGTCATTAAAGCAAGAAGCAAATATGAGTCATGTTGTACCGATTGTTTTGAATTATTTTATAGTCAGTTTTATATTTTATATTTATATATATATTTATATTTATACTTGACCTGCACTACATATGATTTTTATTGAAAACTCGTGTAAAAATATAATGATGTTAGCTATCAAATCTCATGCTTTGTATAATGGACATTTATGTGGGTATCAGGTGTGGCAGTACAGAATAATAACTAATAACAGTTTTCAGAGTTCACCTCCAGACACCCTCTCTCCTTGATTTCTGTTCCTAGTCCAACCAGCCCCGGGCCAGCAAAAGTCACCTCCACTAGCCCTAGCCATGGTCCGGCCAGCCCCAGGCCAGTTGCAAGCCCACTGACCCCCAACAAGGTAAGACATCTGTGGTTGTTTTGTATTATTGCCAGAGGAAACCTGCAGGAATTCACTCCACAGATAATAGCAGAGTCTACTACACATTTCCTCCTGTCTGAAGGTGGGTGATGTGAGGTTATGTTTTCTCTCCTGAGTCTTATTAGATGAAAATCCAGACTCCGTTATCTCCGCATGCATTGGAGTACTTGTCAGGTTTGGTGATGTACTCTATAAGGCTCCCGTTATTGATGTTGATATGGTCAGGTGGCATTTCCTTATAGTTTTCATGGCCTTAATAGCCTCAGCAAATTCTGATTACATTTTTCTGGGGTCTGTCAGGTGGCATATACATTTGTCGGGATAGTCTGTGGGGCCGAAACATCAGCTAAACTTTGCTTGCAAGATTATGACGCTGTCATGATTGTCTTTTATTCCGAAAAAAATCCACGCAACAGATCAGTATGTTGTATCAGCAAAACCTTTGTGTCAGAACTGCAGAAGTGTTGGATGAAACATTTATTACCTTGCTGACCATCACTGGCTAGATTTTCTCAGTAATGGTGTTCTGTTTTTTGTCTCGCTGTTTGCACCCTGCTTGTGCCCAGCTTCTCATTTGGTGCAACGCTGTCTTGTCATTTATGGATGCAGCTTATGAAGAAATTAGGAGAACAGTTCACCCTGCTTATGCAAATACAGAAGAATCATTGTCATACAAGATGAGATTTCATGGAGATATGACAGAAAATTGTAGTTTTGATATAACTTAATACACATCACTTCCTCTACATGGAAATAGATGCAAACATTATAATGACAACATGTCTCCTCTTGAAACAGTGTACCGAAAGGCTGCTAGTGGCTGCAAAGAGCAGAATTAGATCGAGGACAGATCGTTTATGCAGGCTGTTTGGACATTGGCTTACATTGCATTACATAATATGACAAGGGGAATCGATTCGCTTCAGTAGCATTTTATTGTCCATGCAACTGGTTTTGTAGAAATTGAAGCTTAGACCGAACACACCGTTGCTTCCACCTGCTGCTGATAGTTCACATCTTGGGAAATTGTGCTGATTGTTGTTTGTTAGTACAGTACGGTGTGTGTGTGACCTCCTGTCACCTATTACAGGTAGGTGGGCAGGGCTGTGTCCATTTAAGGAGAATATGCCTCCTAGCAACAAGAGTGGTGAATGCAGTTACTTGTTATGTTGCTTTGGGTGCGTTGGGCATAAAAGGAACTCCAATAAGGGCAGTGAGGGGGTTTGACTCTATTGTTTTACCTAAGACCCCCATATGTGTATCAAATATTGCATGCCCAAACTCTAAAACGTGCATATAGTCAGCAGTTTTAAACAGTTTTAAGTTTGAATGAAATGAAACACGTTTTTTTGCATTTGCACTGTTCATTATCCATTGATCTCAGGTGGTTTACTGAACACGATTACTAGTATTAAATGGCTGTGGAAGAAATGGACACATAATAGTAAATGTTCATTACCAGGACCCAGTGCAGACAGGCATCTTTCTGTTGGCAGCAATGAGCATCAGGAGAGACCCCTAAATGAGTGCAGGGCCAGTGGAGGGTGGAGCCGGACACAAGGACAGTAGTAAAATCTCCTGTGTGTGTGTGTGTGTGTGTGTGTGTTTGTTTTATGCAAGAGATGACTGGATGTCTATCTCTCTATTCCGCTGGTCTTGTATAGTATGTGTAGCACGGTACGATGTAAGGTTCCATATCCAACATCACTTGTGGTGATGCTTGTATCTAGGAAACGCCTGATGTCCTGAGTGAGTGAAATACATCTCTGTGTGAAGCTTCAGGGTGCGTGTGTCGCTTTAACTTCGCCAATACCCACAGTCAAAGTTAAAAGTAGAGCAGCCATTGCTGTACCGCTGTTACTGTTCACTCAGTCTAACCCCCCACTCCTGCCAAACAGACTGACCTGATAAAACAGCAGAGTGGTGTGTGTATGTGTAGTATGTATTTGTGCGTGTGCTTATGTCTGTGTACACACGTCTGTCTGTGTGAGTGTTTACCTGTGCATCCATGTGTGTGCGTTCCTGCGCCTGTCTCTGCATGTTTGCCCGTCTGCTTTTTTGTGTGCTGAGTGTGTGGATATATATTCTGAGCCATGCACTTTTTGAGGTCAAAATGTGGCTACCAGCTGCCATAAAACGAAGACAGCAGCTGGAAAACAAGAGGGCGGACGGAGGTGCACTGGGACGACTGCCATGTTTCCGAGTCGGCCTCTATTTTAGCGGAGAAGCCCTCTCCGGCTGCTCTGATGAAAGGACAGGTGGAGAGGACATGAGAAAGGGAGGAGAGAGAGATTGAGAGATGAAAGACGAGGAGGAGGAGGCAGAGACGGACAGACGGCAGGAGGATGTGACCAGCAGCAACAAGCCGAGTGGTGGAGCGGGACACTTGCAGCTGGGAGATGTTTTGGTGAAAGTTTGCCAGTCGGACTGGTGAGGATGGACTGCATCTGTATCCTCACTACCAAGGTGAGACAAACGAAGAGGGCAGGTTAGAGCAGAGCAGAGGACAATGGCAGAGAAGACATCAGGGTGTGACAGCGTGGGCGTGCAGCCTCAGATCAAATGTTCTAATAACTTAATGATCAAGGTTTCGTGATCAGTGTTGCTCATGATGGCATTCATTCATTCATCACAGTCATCTTAAATTTTTATGTCAAAATTGCGTGTGAATTGTGTGCTAAGCTTTGAATGTGCTAGATGTCCGCGCGTGATCTTTTTGATTGCATGATTTTTAATGGAAAAGTGAAACCTGATGACCTTTGGAGGATTCCACTGACAACAAATCCAAATTTCACAATAAACTACACGCTTAGTAAATTGTGTTAAACAATGTGCACCTGCTCACGATTAGCCACATAGAATCGGTGACGGCTCTCTTATTGCATAGATGCTGCACTTTGTGAATGAACAGACTAGGAGATGATATCTTACAGGGACAGGCTGTGCTCTAGTGAAGTGACTCTAATGGGAATGCCGAGCTGTTGGTCTGACAACATGTGACACCCTGAGAGACAGGAAACTGGGTTGACAGGACACATACTTCAAAAGACTAGCTGTCTGACTGGCTGGCTGTGTGGATATCTGACTGATTCACTGGTTGACTGACTGGCAGACTGGTCTCAAGGCAGCAGCAGCAGAGAATACTTGGCTAAAGAGAAGGCTGGCAAAATGAAACGCATACATTATGCACATATGTGCACGCTCATTAATGCATGGCCCATTTAAAAGCAGCAGGACCAAAGTGAGCTGGGGTGAGTTCCAGCCCCCCGTGAGTCGACCCTGCGCAGGATAAGTAAGCACAGACAATGGATGGATGGAGAATTTGTTAAGGCCAGGGTATGCTTGGAGTAAACTTGTCAAAGTGTTCAGAAATGTTCCAAATGGCCGCACTAGAAGGGAGCCTGCTGTCTTGGAGAGGGCCGCATGAGATAATCGTTCAAATAAGGACAGCGGAGTACACTGTAAGACAGTCTCTCCTCAAAGGATTTCATGGTTTTGCACTACTGTAGTTTGCACGCACCAAAAGTGAGAGAAGTAGTTGTGTGAAAGGCTGAAAAAAAGAGTTCAAATCCCGTATACTTTGTCGCCTTTACGCACCTCGCCGATGGCATTGTGAAGTGCCTGTGCTTTTCGGATTGTTGGTTTCGGAAAGTCACCGAAATTGTTGGACGCAGAGTGTTGGAGTGTCTGGTTTCAGACACTGTTTGTTGGACTTACACTCACTTTGAAACAACAAAACCAACTAAAGAAACTAATCATGTGTGTGAGAGGGATACTGTACAGCTGGCACAGATCTTTGCTGTAAATTCTCCAGTAATGAGACTTTCCATGTGTCCCTCCACTTTCCACTATATCGCATTCAATATGTGGTTTCAAGGCTCGGTGTTTGGCGCTCTGGGTCTTGATCCAGACTCTTGATTGTTCTTACTCGTGGACTTATCTTGGACTCTACTTAGGTGTTCGCACCACATTATCTGCTTGAAGGACAAACACTTTGGCCACTAGGTAATCCTGCCGTCTTAGTAAGAAATACTCTCACTAGCATGGATAACTATTGCAAAGCTGTAAAGCTGTACAAGGAAGCCTTAGAAAGAAGCTACGTGGTCTTTTCAGTAAAAGAGATCTGCTGAATGACAGGAAGTGCTGGAGGACGGAGACACACACACACACACACACACACACACACACACAAATACGTCTGCAGTCTGTTGGCAAATATGCAAACAGGGATTCCATCTCACATTCATCTGGGTAATCTCGTTTATCTCGTTAAGATAATAGATTAAAAAAACACAGGGTGTTCCCTGAGCTCAAGACAGTTAGACTACTGCTGGAGGATGTTTCATCCCCTCTCATCCTGCTTGATTCCTTTATTCTTCCCATGTCCCTGTCTGACCCTCTTTGACTCTTACCATGTGCATTCTGGGAAAACGCATAAAAAAAAACTAAATGCACCAATTAATGTAACATCTAATCATGTACTCACGTACTCATGCAAGTGTTTACTAAAATCCTTCACAAAATGAGTAGCACTCAGTTTTCAAACATCTGCTGAACATACATGGATTTGACTTCTTATCAATGTTCTTTTCCTCTCTCATATATCCAGTCTTAAATCCCACCCTGGATTTACCGGTGTGTGATTGTTGTTTGGTCTAACTGAGTGTCACTGACCTCCCGTGCTCCAAGAGAGCAAGAGTCTCATCTAAGAGGCTTACCTTAGGCTGCTAATAGACTTTACAGAGGTGGAGCTATTTCAGGAAGAGAAAAGAGAGGAAAAAGTGAGAGAGGGGCGCACAAAGACCTGAAGGAAGGAGAAAGATCGAGTCTGTGAGCGGCTGCGTGAGAGTGAGTTCCTCGCACACCTGGCGTTTCTGGCTTATTTTAGTGGATATGCCAGAAAACTCCATGTTACATCATTCCACCGATATATCCGTCTGTGCAACTGTCCAGCTGGCACAGTAGGAGAGGTCACGGCTGACAAATTAATCAAGCCTTGGGAGAAGAGGAGAGGAGGGAGAGAGAGAACTTCCCAAGCAGCTGTAGGACTATGGAGCCCAGAGCCATGTGTCTACAGTAGGACTAACACAGCAATGTAGGACTGTTGTCACAGGTTAGCTTGCTTCACGGCACCCTCAGCGGAAGGTTTAAACGTCCTCTCAGCTCAGTAAGATCCACGCCTGTTGTGAAGAATTGGTCTGTAGGTCTTTGGGTAGCCCTGTCTGTAGTAGGGCTGACACCTACCGACCGGGCCAGCACGAGGGATACATGTGAAGATGGACCACTGCAACTCTGCATCCTCGATCAATGTAAAGTATCTTCACTGACTTACTTTGACTCACCAGCTGTGTTTAGGTGCAATTCACTCAGAAAAGATTGTAGTTAGTTGGTAGAGAGGAGCAGAGGCAGCTAAGGTTAAAAACAGCAAACCAGTACCTGTGTATTAATGTGTGGTAAGACCGTATACAGTTGGTGGTGCATCTTCTGTTAATCTGTGTTTTTGCATTCACAATTTGGGTTGGTTTTAACAAAGGTGTGTGTTTATCTACTGTATATGTGTGCACATGTAAGGCACGTGTCCAGTGATTCTTGCATAAGTACACTTTGAAAAAGAAAAGAAAACGTGAAAACTTCATGTCTTTGTGGTGGAAATTAACAAAGCACATATACTACATCTACTAAGTTCTGTGCTTCAGTACAGTTATGTTAAGTAAAGTAAAATAGTATTTCCATTTGGTTCAGCTTTATACTCCTCCACTACATCTCAGTGAAAAATGTTGCACTTTTTACTCCACTGCATTTGTTTGACAGCTTTAGTTACTTTTCAGATTCAAATTTTACATTAAAAACACAATCTTAGAAAATAGCATACATTGTTAAAAATAAAACCTGTGGTTTCCAAGCATTTTGACTCGTGACCTCAAAAACAAATCTGTCTCCACATTTCATATTTGTTAGCAGCACTTCCATATATAAAGTAGTTAAATGTATCTGCTACACATTATTAATAATGTCCCATGAGGCTGATTCTCTGCAAAACTGATACTTTATACTTATTTACTTTTAGTTAAGTAGACTTTTGAATGCTGGCCTTATACTTGTGTGTGTGCAATGGTGAAGTTTTACATTTTGGTATGGGTGCTGAGTATCCAAAGCCTGTCTTAGGCAAAGTACAGGTTGGCACCCATACATATCACTGTTACAGGCGCCTCCCAAGTCATCTTGGGACAAGAAGTGTGTCACATCCTTCGTAAAGACTGTGATCCAGTCCCTGCTTGTTTCACAGAACTGTATCAGAGATGCTATGAACAACGGAGGCTGGCTGACAACCAGTAATGAACTAATTACTGAGTAATTATAATGAAGTAATCTGCCTCGGATTAATTAAAAGGAATTAGTCCAGGGCCAGAGGTTATGGCTTAAACATTAATGATAGCTGCCTGCTAACGCTCCACTGTCTGCCGTGGCTACTCAACTACTGCTATCATTAAAAACACTTGACTTCTTCACATCGACATGAACCACAATGGAAAACATGTCCCTGTGTTAAACAAAGGGACACGAGAGAACCAGATAACACTAGGCGGATTAGCTCCACTGCTCTGCTTTTAAGGCACTTTTTTTGTTTCTTTTGTTTGTTTATCAGAGAGGTAGATTCAATAACCTACAGTTCACGGGTGAATTCATTTAAAAATGTTTCAGCTAAAATATTTCAACAAAAGATTATATATAGTTTAAAGAAACTAAGTTGTATCAACCTTTTTAGGGCCCTGACCCTTGAAGCTGGGGTGAGAAGCTGGTCATTATAGTGAATTAGCTTTTGATGCAGGCCTGCAGACAACATAACTTTAATAAGATGAAGTCTAGACAAATCTTATGTGTGGCTTACTGTCTTTTTGTTTGAGGGTCCTTGCCATGAAAAAGGTACCCTACTGTAGTAAATGGCAAAGCTCAACTAGCTTACTTATATTCTTCTTGTGTGCTCAACCTGATAACAACTGAATGGGACTGCAGTAATGCTTTATTACAGTTTAGCATCACTTTTCGCTTTTGTCCCAAAGCTATTAGCTAGAGTGCTGCTAACTGTGGAAGTCCACATCTCTAAAATCAAGCCAGATCCAGAAGCCATGCATGGGAGACAGCCAGCTCACATTTGGCTCAGAAGTCCCAGATCTCAGACCCTATCAGACCAACTTGGCTGTTCAGCAGGGTCAACTCTGGAGACAAAGGACTTGCCAGTGCTTGTCTCTGGAAAATGAATCACCTGTCTATCACCTGACTCTCTAAAGATAAACAGTTATAGATAATGGATGGATGGATGACAAAGGGTGCAAGGGTACAAGAGTAGTAGTAGCAGTTTATGATGAATGCTGCTGTTTATATCTAAAATAAAATACAAAACAGCGAGGTCAGAGAGTTAAGTTCCACGTTTGCTGTTCTACAACTGCTGTTAGCAGAGGTCTTTGCTGTTTTCACAGGAACAGGAATTTGTTAGCTTTGTGATCTCCTGTTTTTCAGTCACTTGTTTGTTTTCCTGGTGACTTTGGAGCATTTTCAGCAGTCTATTGTCAAGATAACATTAAATTCAGCCCATGCCATGGCAGAGTACAGCCAGAGCACCTAATCCCATTAAGCAGAGGACTAATCTCTGTGGACCTATACATACATACATACACACACACACACACACATTTATGCAGGGATACAAACCCACAGTATACACACACACACACACACACACACACACACATTTATGCAGGGATACCAATCCACAGTATACACACACATGCAAACGGCAGTCGAATGAGTTTATTTCGGTTCACGTCAGTCTTCTCATTGATCTTTCAGGAGGGGGAAATTAAACAGCTTACAATCACCATGGCTTTGTGACCCCATGGCCCTCGCCTGTCAGGAAAGTTTAAAAAGAGTAGTTCAGGGCCATTCTACATGTGTACTCTGAGTCAAAAAGATAAATAAAATGTTGAACTTGCACTGCTCTGTAGTGCTGCCAGTGAACAAAGTGTGTTTACATCCATAAAGGTATTTCACATATGGTTATATCCCAACTGGTTATTTTTCATGAAATAATACAATGATTTATTTTAAACAAACATTAGTAATTAATATGCATTATACAGTCAATATAAGTTTCCAAACGTTCTATGTCTAGATCCAGAGATACCTAAATGTATTACTGCTGTTTTATACAGTATTTATATGCATATTTTTGTTACTACAACTCATATAGACCTTCTACAAGAACTTAATAAGATGCTATAACCTTACATTTTCTCAATGTCTGCAAAAAATCATTAAACTAAAAATAGAAGGTTATGTTAGGCATGACTGAGATAAAATAGAAAATTGTCCAGGTGCTGCTGTGTCTGTGTTTTGCCACATAGTGGCACTGTATGTAAAACAATCACACCAACATGTGCTGAAATGGTTTTTTTTTTTCTGAAGAGACTTGAGACTTTTGCAATTTGTCCCTTGGAATGAATTATTATTAAATATTCAATAAATGAGAGTTCCATTAATGTTAGAAACCTCAAGCTTTTCTGCTGCACAGCTGATATTTGTAGCTGCGAGGTTTCAGCAGGAGTCAGGGTGTCCTCGCACAGCATTTTAGAGAGAGAGAGAGGAATATATATATAGAAGAAAATTCACTCGTGTGGAAACTGAAAACACAGCTGGTAAAAGCTGAGCACATGACCATGTTTGAAATGTTGATGTATGGAGTCTTTTTTTTGATTGGTTACTGTGTAGAATGGAGAATCTGATTGGTGAGTAGTGGGTGTACGAGGTTACCTCATACACATACACACAGTGTAGTTATTTCTGTGCTGGCTGACCTACTAATGTTAACATGTAGTGCATGCCTGCTAGGCTCATGATGTAGCATCCTCGGTCTCTCTCCCATTTCTATCTCATTCATCCCTTTCTCTCTTTATTTCTCCTGACTTCTTTCTCTTTTTCTTTCTTATATTATGTCATTCTTTTTTAAAAATATCTTGCAGTAATTTAGTATGTGATGTTATAATCCACTGTTACGCTCACACTATGTTTTATGAGCCATATGAGCCAGAGTGCCTGCGGCTATCCCAGATGTATGAATGTATTTGTGTGTGCATGTACATGTGCATGCACACACATCAGCAGGGTCTCCATCTGTTCCTTGCCAAACACAGAGGGACTCATATAGCCGGTCTCAGGACGGCTAGCTCATCACACGAGCCGAGACATTTGGAAGACTGGCACTTTACCCAAAGCTGACTCTTTGAAAACATAAAAATAACTCCCCAATTTATTTAGGAAGAATCCAATCTGAGGTGTCTGCATACAATTCAGGAACAAAAACATGTCAGAAAAGTTCAGAACATTTTCATTATAATCTACTCTTCCGCACAGTAAACGCTGAGTAGTTGGCCTCAATGTTTGAGTGATATTCACGATGCGCAGTGCAAAAGCTTCAGAGCAAGCACAGAGCGCCTGCAACGTCACCAGCAAACAAACGCTTCTTAGATTCCTGGTGTACCGAGAGATTTGAAGCTTTGCAACATGGCTAACACATCCACTTTATTTCAATATTAATGCATTACACAGAACACAAACAACGTTTTACATGTGTAAGTTTAAGAAGATTTTTGAAGACGTCCCTGCTGTGCTCAGAATAACCTTCCATGTCAGTGCATTATTTATACGACTTGTCTACCTGCATTAACTTCTAGGCTTAATTGGCTCCTCCAGGCTTGTTATCTGTGCATCTTTTATCTCTGTACAGTTGGAAAACCATCTAAAAATAAATTTTCATTGCTGATTACCAGCTTTAAATGTAACTTCAGGCAACAGCTTGGGTTGTGGGTTGATTACTTTATCAGTAAGTATGAAATTACTTTAGAGACCTCTGTACAGTATCAGCTTGTCTCTCCCCGTCTTCTCCCACTTTTCCATCTTTCAGTACTTTTCTCTGCCTGTTCCCCCCATCAGTGACCTTAAAATCACCCTGTGTTTGCTTGTTTCCCTCGCTTCACCCTCTGCTTTCTCGCACATCGTTTCCCTCTCTCTGTCTTCTTCTCTCTCATGCTGTGTTGTTTGTTTTCTAGTCGAGGTGAGAAGACCGAGACAACCACAGAGAGACTACTGTGTGTGTTTGGGTCTGTGTGTGTGATGGTCCAGATGGCCCAGCCGTCAGCATCAAGAGCCTCGGTTGAAGTGTGCGCTTTGACTTGTTTGACTTCTACTCTGCCCTTTATCTCATAAATCCTCTCCTCTCCTCTCTCCTTTTTCCTCTCTCCTTTATCCTCTCTCCTCTCTTCTCTTCTCCTCTCCTCTCCTCTCCAGTTTTGTGTTGTATAGAGTTTTTAGAGAACTCTGGCATGTTTACGTTAGTTGACAGTTCACATACAGTAGTACCTTTGCATTGCAAATGTACACAAAGGTAAATGACTTCCCTCTCTGTTGTGGTCACAATGTGTAGACCATATAAAAAGATGATGATGCCCTGCCAGTAACTTGCACCTAAGGCCATGTTCAGCCTGACAAAAAAAAAAAAAATAGGCGCCCTTTCATTAATTTTAATTAGGCCAGTCCGGTGACGCAGCAGGGGTGCCAACACAGAGGGTTCCTGCAAAAAAAAAAAAAGCAGGGTCGTCCAGCAAAAAAGTTGAACTGTCTGCCGCAACACAATGTGACATCATCACGGCGCTGCAGTGGACAATCAAATACATGCAGGCACACATTCCTGGCAGGTTACTTTGACGGTATACTGTTTACCACAAGATCGTGGGGAAAGATTACAAATTCTGACACAGGGCTGTTTACAGTATCAAAGCCTCCTCATACCAACGATTTAGCAAACAGGGCAAATCTGCGGCATCTCAGTTCGTGTGGATGGGACACCCTACACTGTGGTAGAGTGAGACATGTGCGTTTTTATGTTGTCCAGTGCTGGTTTAATGCCACTCTGTGATCACACGTCCCGGTCACCTGTTGTTTAAATGGCTCAATGCTGTGTTCAAATGTCAATACAAAAAGTCACCCCAGTAGTGTGTGTGTGTGTGTGTGTTACCGGGAGATAATGGCCTGTGACTCTGGGTGATGTAACAACATTGTCTCTGCCTCACTGTTTCACTCTTTATGTCTCTCTACCCCTCTCTCTCTACCAATGTTATATTTGGTCAATTCAATCTTCACTAGCCCGTATAATACTGTACCCATACCCCCCTCCTCGTGCCTCTTTGTGTGTGTGTGTGTGTGTGTGTGTGTGTTTACTGGTGTATGACTATACAAGGCAGTTCATCATTGCGGCCAGTAGAAAGAGAGAGAGAGAGAGATAGAGAGAGAGATAGATAGGGGGACACTAGAGAGACAACACGTTTTTTAACCTCCCTCCACCTCTGTGCAGGTCTCTCCTTCTCTTTCTCTTTCTTTCTGTCTGTCTCTCATTGATCTTGCTGTTGAGAGGCGGACCAAGAGAGGCAGTGGAGCGAAGCGAGGAAGAGTGAGCGAGCGAGGGAGAGAGAGAGCGAGAGAGAGAGAGACAGATAGAGAGAAAGAAAGCAAGAGAGAGAGAGAGAGAGAGAGAGAGAGAAGGGGAGCGAGAGAACCAGAGAGACACACACTCACACAGATAGTGAGAGAGGAGACAGAGGACTGGGACTGCTGCTGCAGAGGAGGACAAGAGAGACCACATCCATACTGACACACACATGCACACACTACAAACGTACATCCATTCATTCATACATACACACACACACACACACACACACAGACTGACCCACACATGCTGACAGCAACAACAACAACACACTGAACACACAAACACATGTGCTAACACATTCAAACACACACACACACACACACTGACGCACATGCAGGCATTGACCATGTTGCTCCCTGCATCTTGACCAGCTATGAGGATTACACAGATGAAGATGATGATGAAGATGAGAGTGATGAAGAGTGAGAGAGAGAGGACGCCGGCCTGCCACAGCTGAGGACCGTAGCCAGGCGGTGGGGGGGACGGGGGACTGGGGGACGGGGGGGCGGTGGGGGCCAGCAGAGTGGGGGCTTGTGGGACAGGATGGAGCGCGGTTAATAGAACACATGTGCGTGCATGTGTGTGTGCGTGTGTGTGTGCGCCGGATGTGTGTGAGTGTGAAGTGTGTGTATGAAGACTAGGATGCCCCCCCAGCGCGGGACCAGCTAGCTAACGTTAGCCACATGTTGTGCCACTGCAAAGTAGCATGCACCAACAACACCATATCTCTGATGTTTGGATGCAAGGTAGGTAGAGTGCTTTGTGAGTGTGTGTGTGTGTGAGAGAGAGAGAGAGAGAGAGAGAGAGAGAGAGAGAGAGAGAGAGAGAGAGAGAGAGAGAGAGAGAGAGAGA
>JAVQJL010044167.1:0-17397 GCA_036024295.1 Nannoperca obscura | reverse complement strand
CAGAGAGAGAGAGAGAGAGAGAGAGAGAGAGAGAGAGAGAGAGAGAGAGAGAGAGAGAGAGAGAGAGAACAGATCTCTGTTTTGCACTTCTTTTTTACAAAGGGAGTAATTGGCTCCAGTAGCAGCTACAGATGCTGTTGGGGAGAAATGGGGCAAATAAAACAAATCTAATTGCAAATAAGTTGTCTTGTGAGTTCAGTTAGATATTCTGCTTCAGGGCATCTGAGAAGAAAAAAAAACAGGAGGAAAGAGGAAAAATAGCACACCTACTGAGACACACCCATCTGCCACACCTGTTAACTGGATAATCTGACATTCAAAATCTGATCATCTACTCTACACTGGGAATTTTAAATTTCCAAATTATTTTAAAGGCATGAAGAGGGCAGAAAAGTCCTCTATTAAATATGGAAGGTGGCAGTTTTAATCACATCCACAGTTTGTTTTCTCCAAATGAGACCACAGACATGTTTTAATATGTACAATTATTATACAACAGTAATACAATCTGCTAATGTCGTACAAGGTATGTCAGCTTTGATTTATTACAACACCTAGACATTTGACCAGAAATAATTTGGAAAATTTAACTCATAAGACTCTACAAAACCACATAAACATAATAGCATTGTATTCAAACGTATGGGGCTCAGAAAACACCTATCCTATCAGATCCATTAGTTCCACCAATGTAACAGCGACAATAGCATGATAACTGCCCAGCAGGCAACAGCAATCAGGGGAAATAGCAATGTATTTCTCTGTGACGTGTGCCATAAAAGGCATTCATCCAAAAAAGTGTGTGTGTTCAGACAAAAGCCAACACAGTGGCACATGGCTAGAGAGCAGAGAAAACACCTGTCTTCTTATCTTTATGATGCTGCGGTGGTGGCGATCCTGCGTCTGAGGTTTTTACTACAGCGGGAGTTCCCTCATTCAGATCCTTTCGTTTTCTGTCCAGGAGAGTTAATGTCACCTACTGTGTAGTTACCATTTATGGACACACTGATATGAAGATGCTAGGCTTGCCTTTTGAATACGTAGAGAAATAAATCCTCTTCACATAATTATGTTAATGGAATGTCCAGAATTATAAAATCTGATCTATGGGTCGATCCATGATCATTTTCATGCTAAGGCAATAGAGAAAGTCACATTTTTATTGTGAAGATTGGAGTCTTCATATGCACCAATGGGAGCAATGAACTGACAGGACTTAGTGCAAAAAAAAACAGATTTCCCTCATGATAAAGAGTCTAATCAGGCCTTTGGACATCTCTGGAAATCATACTGGTTCTTTCATTGAGAACATGTTGGAAACAGCAAAAACACAAAATGGGCATCAGAAAATAACTTCTTTAAAATGAAGGAGACAAGCTACTTAAATTACGATATGGTCCTTTAATAGAAAATGAGGTTATTATGGAAAACAATAATATGGTGTCATTTCTGGTGTGGTAATAAGACAGAAATAAACAGTTTTTTCCCTCTGTAATCACATTTGTGCATTGTTAAACCCAGTCGTGTGCGGCAGATGGATGTCATTACTCTGTGGTCACCAGATCCATCGCTCTCACTGTAATAGTCCATAAAATTCTACTGCAATCATTTCTCTTAGTACAGTAATGTTGCAATGTCTTTGAGAAACAATGGGATGACTCACACATGATGATATGTCTTTGGATTCTGGAGTGAGATCGGCTCGTCTCAGACAAAATAATGGCACGGGATGCAGCTCTGTTCTCTCTTTCATAGTGGAAATGAAAATGAATCAGGGCAAAAGATAAAAGCTTGACAAGCCCCACAGTCAATCCTTCAGTTTAATAGCCAGAGAATTCACTACTGAACAAATGAAAGGGGGCTGCTGGGAAGAGGGGAATAGTGTTATTGTGAAAGAGGATGGCATTGCGAGAGCTGAGCAGTGTAATGTGTGTGTGTGTGCCTTTGTTGCCACTCTGCACTTTCTCACTTACAGAGAGAAAAATAAAGGAGGCGTGCGTGTGTTTAGAGGATATGGGCTTTAAACACAGAGGAGATGTCAGCTTCAGGCCTTCTTCAGAGAGGGCAGATTTAACCGAATAAGCTGGCCCGACTGTCTGTAGTGTGTTGCCCTTCTCCACAAGGGGGACTGTTGTATTATACACTGCAGCTCGCTGACTGTAATCGGTAAGTGAGTCTAGCATCAGCATTTTGCAGAAGACGTGTTGATGTCTCTTGGGCCGCTGACCTAATCGGTGGAGCTAGCAATGAGTGGACTAATCCATCAATGTGACACTACCAATCCCCCCATGCCCACCACCTCCACCACACACCTCTACACACACACCTAGCCTCACTTAGTGGGTGTGGACAGCGAGGAACTGGAACACCAGGATGGGAAGTTTACTGAAAACTGTGAGCCAAAGGTTTGCGCTTAGGTTGTGATTTGTTACAGGGAAAACCTTCAGTATGCTGATCTTTTCACTGTCGCATGGCCTCTAAAAGTTACAGTGTCCTTTACCCCTAATCAGATCACCACATCCCCCGTGTGAGGTCCTGCAGGCTCCACTAATCTTATTACAAGCCCCATATGGAAGAGCTGCAGAAGAGCCCCACGGATGCCACACCTGCTCACACAACAGAGCCACACGCACTGATCTAATCAGGTGATATGCCCATAATTGATTTTCGGCTATAAAAATTTGAATTGGATTGAAGTGGATTCAGGTGAAGAGGCAGGCAGGGGGAATGCAAGAAAAAAGAAAGAAGAAATGAGATGAAGAGAGCATATGAGGAAATGAGAATGATGTGCGTGAAGATGCAAAATCCACGACTCACTCTGTCTGCTGTCATCTGAATGTCCCCAGGGCTCAGACAGCAGCAGTCAGTGTTGAAAAGTGGCTTAAAAACATGGAAAACCCTAAAATTATTTATCTTTATAAATCCTTTAATTTAATGCTAAGTCTAAGAATCTTTTTTGTAAAACTAACGACAAAATCTGCATGACGGATTGTAATAATTCCATTATACTCCTGTTCCTGAAATAAGCCGAGAACATTTATTTTTTCTGTTTTAGTTTTTCACATCACGTTCAGTACCTTGTTATTTTATTTTATGAGTGAAACTGTAGTTAAATCAGACTAAATCTTGCGCATCCACAGAGATTTAGATTGTGGATAATGGCATACAGAAAATGATGAGCATTACATTGTTTGTTGTATCTCTTCAACTCCAGCTCATTAATGCCCTCTCACTGTCGCTGCTCTTGTGTTGTTGATCGGAGGGGTAGACATATAGCAGGTCTATGGGACGATAGGAGGATTAATGGGGAGGCAGTCTGGCTGCTGATATGAGGTCCAAACAGACAGAGGACTGGATGCCTCCCCCAAGGGACAGCTTAATGACAGACATTAAAAATAATTAGGAAAGACAAAACCGTCCTACTTGAAATGAACCCTCCTTAAATCCAAGGCATGTCCCTGTGTGAGCAGCATTCAGCCTGTTCAATTACGATTATCATGATTAGAACAGATATATTGCTTCAAACGTCATTAATCTGTTTTCGTGTGATGTTTACTGTTTCATATTCAGTATGGATATCAGTCAAAGGTTCAATATTCTTTTCAGAAATTAAACTTAAACTGAAAGATATTAGGTAAGTTTGCTCTTTGCACTGGTTAGTTTTGTAATTGATTTGGAGCCATAGCAAAGCAACTCTTTGAAGAAAATATGTGATTGGAGCTTAACATTTAACTTAACACTTAAGATTTGTCATGTGCATTATCCATTTTAACCTGGAATATATCCTGCAATAATTATTCAACTTAAATTACTGAGTTAATGAGGCTTTACTTTGCTTAAGGGTCTCACTACAACAAGTGTGAAGTACAACAGAATTTTGCATTTTTGCACTTATTATTTTCCATGTGGATTTAATCTGGAGGGTAATTTAAAAAAAGGAGACGTTTGACCAGTATGAATCTATAGAATATCATAATGCACACCTCATTACCAAAGATTGAATGGTCTTTCCATTGCAGTAAACAAACTCTTTAAAATTACGCTTCAACAATGAATCATGGGAATTATGTTTGCAATGACTTAACCTATCACTTGCTGCATTCTTATCCAATTAACTTTTAGAATTAAGAGCAGAGTAAGGGCACTAATAGAATTTTCAAATCCTACACACTGGGTATGAAAACTGAATACTAAATGAGTTCAGTATGAGAAATCAGTAGCTTGTTGCTGAAATGAGACCTGTCCATTGTAATTTCACAGTAGAGGACTCCATAAAAAAGAAAAAGTATAGAGTAACTCGAGAAGATGGGCTTAGGGAAGTGATTTGTGTGGCTCACACAACCATATAATTTATAGGCCGTTGGGGAGTGTTAGTTGGAGTTACATGTCCAGTGGACAGCAGCTTCATATTTCCATAAAGCCTCCTTTCAGATCCCACACTGGGTATGAATGTCAGAGACATCCGTCTGCTCTGCTCTGGGGAGGACTGGGACGCTGACAGAATTGCAGTGGATCCCTGTTTAAGTCCAATACCAAAGACAGAGAGAGAATGGGTGGGGTGGAAACCAGAGAGGGCTCCTTTTCCCCCTCCTGGTCCCAAAAGAAGGGATGTATTGGCATCAGCAAGCTGCAGACCCCCTCAGATAATTAAAAGTGAGGTATAAATCAGTGTGTAAGCAGTAATCACACAAGCTCCTGCCAACTCCCCACAACGATCATAAATCTAAAGGAAAACAAAGCTTTAGCACTAACAAAGGCTCTGCAATCCCCACTGATCTGGGGTTGGATATGCATTTCATAGAAACCACATTGCATTTCTATTGCAGAAATAATACATCTGTAATACAGAAGATGATTTTATGTTTAAATCGATTTAAATGGATCAAAGTCTCTGCAGGGGACGGCTTCATTCAGGAATATTTTCATTAAAGAAATGCTCTTGTACAAGAATATGGATTAAGAACAATTTCAGTTTTAATGTTCCTTATGCAATCTGAATAAGTCTTCGTCTATGTTTAATATGTTTTTTTATGGAATAAACCTTTACAAGAGCCAGACAAAAAGAGAAGATGTTAGCACTTGTCTCTGACATTTTGACAGGAACAAGTAAAAGCTGAATGTAGCCGATGATAGTCTTGCACTGGTGTGGGGATGGTGAGGTGGTAGCAGAACAACACATCACGCACCATATTGATTTGAGGAAAAAAAAAATTGTGAAAAGTGTGAGACATGAAAAGAAGTTATTGATCCTTGCTGAAATCATGCTGATTAAAGTCTGGGCGAAGAGGGAGGTCAATAATGGTTCACCAATGAATGCATCCTGATAAGGTCAGAGTGAGGTACGACACAAAAGGAAGAAAAACAACTACAAACACTAATTTGCTTGTGTACAAGTTAACATCTCCTTATCTCCTTTAACATTCACCAAAACAGAGTCTCTATAAGTTAAACCCCCCAGGACATAGTTTCAAAACATCAGAGATGATATAAAGCTCAAATAAGATGATCTTTGTTCTTTAATTTTACTTTGTTGCTGAAAACAAGTCAGGGACAAGGACCTCCGGGGTCAGGATCAAAGCTAGTCTTGTGCGCTGCGCAGTCAACTGTAAAACGCTGTGCCTGAGGACACATCCAGGCTTATAGTGGAGAAATGACTCCCTCTTCCCCGTGTCATGCAATGAAATCAAGATGAAAAGCTAAAGCTCAATATTTTTGGGCAAAATCTGGGGAGAGTTACTAACTGAATAAAAGGAACATTAATAAGCAAGTGCCTCAAAAGTACTAGAATAAATTCCTCTAAAAGCCCGTTTTAATAAGCATCATGTTTTGATTTTTAAGATATAAAACAGCTAATCGGATGCATTACTTTATAAACCACATAGCTTTACCTCTAGCATTAAGCAAAGCTGGGTTTTATTACCGCTAAATAGTGAAAAATACATGAAAAACTTCACATCTAAGACCACTGGGCAACCGAGCAAAGATGGATTATAGCATGTCTAAGCTATCAGAACAAACATGTTGTGTACTTATCCATCTGCTAATCTGCAGGGATCAAAGCTTGTTACTGAGATTACCTGCTAATCAGCACAAAAAGCACAAGTGAATCTAACAGACAATGATATAGTAACTCTGTAGGTGTGTGTGGCATGTGTGTTCAACCCCCCCTGTGATCAATAAGGTTGTAAGCGTGCGTTTAAATCACGCTGCCCTCTGTTCTTGGGTAAACATCCGTGTGAATGGAAAAGACAGCTATAGTAGTGTTTTCTCAGTCAGGCCTCCTGATTTTAAACAATAATGACTTTTTAATGTGGACCTGTGATTACATTGTCATGGTGAAATATGGGTCTTCTTGACCGCATTGGAAATAAGGGCCTAAACGTGAATTACTACAGCAGCATAGATTACAGCGGTGCACCAGGTGAGGCAATCTTCATAAATTCAAATGTAATCTTAACAGAGCCAGAAGAGTCAGCCAGTGGAGAAGGACTTCACTCAGGGGAGGCAGGGCCAGAGGAGACAATGCTCAGAACTTGTTTAAGTGGTGCACTAAAATCAACAGAAAGGACCAAAGAGCCAAACCATTTAAGGAACAGTTTGATATTTTGGAAAATATGCTTATTCACTTCCTTGCTGAGTCTTAGATTAGAAAATCGATACTATTCTCATACCTGTAAGATAAATATGAAATAACATTATAGCCAGCAGATGGTTAGCTTAGCTTAGCATAAAGACTGAAAACAGGGGTAAACAGCTAGCCTGGCTGTGTCCAAAGGTAACAAAATCCTCCTACCAGCGCCTTTAAAGCTCTCTAATCAACTTATATCTAGTTTGTTTAATCCAAGGCAAGAGATATTCGTGCACATAACCCCTGTAAAACCACACGTTGACATGTTTTACACTTACAGCTTCTAGATTTTATTTTAAGCAAACTGGCTGCTAGCTGTAGCTTCATATTTGACAGACTCGCATGAGAGTAGGTATATAAGAAAAATAGCAGAAAATGGAAATACTGAATCAAAATTGTACTTCAGTAAATGTACTTACTTAGATTCTACCACTTGTTAAAACCTTGTATCGAGTCTTTTTTAAATGAAAAGATAATAACATGTTTCAAATACAGGTACAATGCAAATCAAATCAAGAATTGAATTGTCAGGAATCAAGTATGAACTTCTACTGAAGTGATATGCAGTCTGCATGCCATTTTGATTGACTTGTTTCCAGAAACTTCCACAATAACCACAATAAAAAAAGTGCATGTGGAAGAAGGTGAAATTAGCTAAACTGGCTGAAAAATGTGTTTGACAAAAAGAAGAATTTATTGGCAAAAATCCACACCAGACATCTAATTACTGAGTTAATTCTTGATTAGGTGAAAGAGACACACAAAGGAAGAGAAAATATTAAGCACCGCGAATCATAAAATTCAGAGAAAATTAGAGACAGTCTAACATGCACTGAAGTATAAAGTGTCCAGTTTTTATTACTTGTTGTTTCTCTGTCCAGGACATGTGTCAATCATAGTTTATTCCCCCATGAAGTGGTGCCAGAGTGATGTCAGTGAGGCGACAAATCACAGGAATGTGGTGTGGAGCAAATCAGGGTATTTGTCAGCACCTTGTCAGATGCGGCATCCCTGGTTTATCTGTCCTCTGTCTGCGACTACAAGTGATCACAGTTTGATGGCTCAAGCCACGCTCCTCACAGGAACATTTCTTATTCAAGTCACAATGCTGTCATTGATGTTTTAGACCCTTTGGCGTGCTACGGTGATGATAGCACAGTTCCTATTAGCGGAAAGCATTTTGACATAGTGACAGAATTCTTATTCCGTTATGTCAACAGCATCAATATCTCACACCTTCGAATACAAATCATATGTAAGGAACCTCCTACACCGCGGTGGGAATATAGGATGCTTTCCAGCTTTCATCTCCACAGCTTAAATTCTCAACACCCACTTCACATTTGGCATTGTGAAGGAAGAACAATTGAGGACACATTTTGTTTCTGAGAGTTTGGGGATTTGAGCAAACTTGAATAAAGTTTTTATTAACAGTAAAACAGTTGTACATGTGTGCAGTTTCAAAGGCTAAAGACAATATTTTTAACCTAATTGGCTATATTTGAAGGAATATTTAGGAAAATATGCTTATTTACATTCTTTCCAAGAGTTCGATGAGAAGATTGATACCACTTTCATATGTCTGTTAAAGTTTAGGCTGGCAACTGATTAGCTTAGCTTTGCATAAAGACCGATTAGGGGGAAAGCAACTAGCCTGGCTGAACTAAATTAACATATTATCTTGTTTGTTAAATTTGTAAGCTGCAGTGTAAAAACATCTGCTAACAACATGTTAATGAATGAGCTTTAGAGGTGGTGATAGACAGATTGTAACTTTTTTTATGGATCCAGGCTAGCTGAGCTAACCAGCTGCTGGTTGTAGCCTTAGATATAAAGCATATGAGAGCGATATTAATCTTCTCAACTAAATCTCGTCAAATGAGCAAATAAGTGTATTTCCCAAATTTGAAATGATTGCAGCTTTAATGTTGCAGTTACAAAGACAGGTCATGTTGCTTAAGCGAAGTTGAAGTGGATGTAGTTGAAGTAATTCTGACTGCATCATTTGAGAATTTCCATAACAACACTGTTGACAGGTTACATGTTATTCAGCTCACTCGTATAAAATGAAACAATTACAGGCATTGTTTCACTGTATCAATACTTAAAAATGTATCAAAGACATGTTTCCCAGACAAGTCGGAAAGAAAGTCATGATGCATGCAGCTGTTGCCCCAGATACTGCAGTGCTTTTGGATGAGGAAAGAGAGTGAAAGAGATGGCAGGAGAGATTAGTGGTGGGAACAAGAAGGAATAGAGAGCAAACTTTTAATTGTCTCCAGATTTGTCCATGTGAACTGTGTGCGCAGAACATCTCAAGATGTTACACATAAGCCTTTTATTTGAATACTGGCTACATCTTTAAAAATACTAAACTCTTGGAATAGCTTCCACTTGGATGGTGCTGCTAACCGAATTTAAAATCTAAATATGCATGCTTTTCCCATAAGAAGGTATATCTATTATAAATTACTCTTTGCTCCACTGATACATCATACATTAACCTTTGCCAGCTGACAAGTCATTAACTGGCCTTGTTAACTGAGATGAATCGACAGTCAGGTGCATTTACCCACCTTTACATCTCCTCTATATAACCAGTGCTTAGAGGGTCTGTTTCAGTGGCTCCACTAAGGGCTGGACACATAATAGTTGGGGGAGTTTTGGTGCTTTCACTTACCCCTGGTCTAAGAGGGACATTTATTTCTGCGTACCTTCACTCCATGACAATGACACGGTAAAAGGTCAAAGCCTGCGAGTGTGCCACCGAGCTGGCAGAGGAATTAGAGGCCTGCTGAAAACCTGCACCACCAGCTTTCATGGCTCAGCGCTCTCTTCCCATGTTCTCCCCAAGCAAACACATACACATTTGCATTCCACCCTGCTGATGTGCCCCAGACAGAAATCACAGAACAAAAGAGAGTATACAAGAGTGAAATTAAGTATTATTGCGTGCATGTGCACACACGTGTGTACTGTTAAGACAAAAGGAGATATTGGAAAAACATTAAAATAAATCTTGTAATGAGTGAATCTGAGACTTTTACACGTCCACTGTACAGCATTACACCCAAAGTGCTCCCTCTTTCCATGTAAAGGTATATTGGAGGAAAGCATTTTGAGAATAGAGAATAGGGAATAAAGAGCAGTGGAGTGAAAATGCATCTTGGCTGAATCCCTCAAGCCCTCGCATGCAGCCATTATCCTTCTTGTGTATGATTCTCTGATGCCTCATATGCTCTGGTAAAGTGCTCCTCTCATTAAAAAACAATGTGATATCTCCAATTTCTAATTAAATAGGACATTATCTCAAAGACAAGCTGGAGTCGAATGAGGCCCTCAAACGAGTTATGAAAAAGACGAGCTGCTCATAGACTAATCATGCTTATGTTGATCTCAATGGTGTTTCCACACTCAGCTGATACTCAGGGATAAAGCGGGGTTATTACACAGCTAATCTATCCAAGAGAATGGTTATGTTTTTCCAAATCTATTGGTAATTTGAGAAGTGCTACTTTGCAGAAGAGAAAGCCCATGTGGTTTGAGGCATTTGATGGAAAATGAGTGTGGTCTAAATAGGCCTTTGTTTTCTCCCTGCACTTCAAACGGTTTTCATCTTTACACTCACACAGCGAGCGTGTTTTTCAACCTAAACTCATTCTTCATAGTGTAAATGGCTTTGGCTGCAGGAAAAATAGCAGCCACCTTTACTCAGGCACAGATAAGCCAAATGGTAAGGAGGAAAGACACAAAAAATATCTGTAACCAAACAGATTAGAAGTGCACAAAAAAAGGGTGATTCACTACAATACAAACAGAGTATAGTGTGGATCACATCTCTCACCTAAAATCTACTTGAACACTGAAAATACCAAGCAAAACGAGTCTTTACTCCAAGCTCTCATACACATCATTTGCTGTTCTAATCTATTATTGATTTAATCTTTGTCAAAGTGTGTATATGTGTGTCTGTGTGTGAATTCGTCCACACAGGGATCTCGATGATGTCATTTGTTCCAGCATCACAACCTTGCTGTACTCAGGGACCGAACTGCATTTCCCAGTTCCCATTTTTTCCCTTCTTCTTTCTCCAGGACAGTGCTTTAACACGGCGTATAAGGAGCATCCTGTTGCCACTGTGCCTCAGCCCTGCTGCCAGCCAGAGAGGCTCCTTGGCCTGAATATTCCTGCGAACACTAAGTGTTTCGCTGTCAGCTCACATCACATGCATGAAACACGATGGTTGCTTCCTGTGTGTGTGTGTGACTGTGCACAAGAAGCGACTGCTAATGGGTTAAGTCAGCTGTAATACCAGTTTGAGCAGACATGGGCTCCATTAAAAAGCACAGGTATAACAGTGAGATGTCTATGTTTACATCTGAGTGCTTGAATGCAGCTCACAGACAGTAGCACGGAAACTACTACTAGCCCCATAACTGTTTTAAAAGGCCTCCTTCACCATGAGAAGAAACTAAATATATTGCCATGCCTTGTCTTTGCGTGTACAACATGTCATAGAAAAGCTGCTCTGATGTGGTTTATAGATGTAAAGAAAGCCAGTATAACCTGTAGTAACATTAAATTATGCCATCTCGTATGCATCAGTGTGCAAGTACCCTAAAAGGCACCTTTCCTGTCGCAGTGCCATGGGGCCATGCTGGCATCGTGCTTCCTGGCCAGCATGCCATTCATGGAGAGATGACAAGGACACAGCCCAGATGACTTCTTGCTGCCTGGACCTGATAAAGACACATAATTACACAGCTCCTTTTATCTCTCAGGGTCAATCCCATCTCTACCTGATGATAGCAGGAACTCTCATACACCAAACCTGAGTTCAATTTCAGATAACATTGTCCCCGCCATTTCACTCAGCAGCTTGCTTACTGTCTGAAAATAATGTGCTAGATGAAAGAAGGGTTTCACATTGTCTGGCTAACCTCCTGAAGGAAGATCACGAGAGCTCAGCAATTATGTCTCCACCCCTCCAACAAATATTTCCTCTGGGTTCTTTGGTAACTGCTGTTAAACCCATGCTGCATTATACATATACATTGCCCATAATTTAAATAAATGAATACACATATTCTTCCTCTGTAAACAACATCTCATTACCGTAAATCTATGTGACTTCCTAAGTAGTAGTTTGTTCTGTTCTGCCCTATAAAGGCAGAGAGCAGTAGTTATAAAAAACAGCAGGAATAAAAGGGTTTAACGTTTTTAGACTGATTAGGAAAACTGTAGATGAATAGAATGTAATGCCTTCATTTGAAGGCTAATTTGAAGGCTAACATTTGAATTTATTTAGTTAATTTTATATAGTTATTTCATAGACCTTCCCATGTAACACTTATTAATGGCTACATTGAAATTAATATACTGTATGGTAATAAGTTAATTTACAATTTATTTGTTTAAATATGTGATTTAAAGGTAGCAACAACTCTGGTTTGGTTTTTAGCTGTATTCTTTGAAATTATACCTTATATGGATAAAAAATAGATACGTTTCTGTTTCTGTGTTACAACAAATGTCAGAAAGTCAGATTCTGGTCACATGCTGAGACTGATGAAGTGTAAGATTATGGTATGAGCTACTACTGAAACCTACAGAAATCAAACTCTACACTATACCTGTAGACTTCCTTTTTGTAAGCAGTGGCCCTAATGAGACAAAATCATAAGCGAGAATTATTGATCAAATCTGAATTGCTATTGATTGAGTCTAGAGATGAGGGGAAATAGGGCTACCAGGCCCTTTACCCACCATCAAGAGGTGTCACAATCACAGCATGCCGAATGTATTTCCAGTCATCCTCTATGGAGTATGAAAAATCTAATTTCCTCTCAGTTCCCCAAATGTCTACTGGTGTTTCACTGTTTGTCCCAGGAGTTGGAGATTTTATGGAGGTCTGTGGGGAAGTTGCAGAAGGCACCTGGATTTGGGCCTCGATGGCTCTCTAAATGTCATGGATTGAGATGGAAATATACAATGAAGACTAGAGAACCAGCTCAGTAAATCAACCAGAGATGATAGCAAAGAGCAGGTAATAAGCCATGGATAAGAAGCTGCTGTTCGAAGCTGCTAATTTTCACCTTTGGCACTTGATATCTTTAAAATAATGTACAGCATGTAGGTAGGCAATATATCGGCATGCTATTCATAACCAGTAACCTATAAGTTTCAGAATCATGACCTGAATTTTAAATTTATTTTAAACTGCAATTTATATTCATAGACCTTTAAAAGGCCTGGTACACCACAGGAGGCAGGTATTCAAGTCTTCTGAACTCACAGGGTTCAAGATCCCTTCCCAGATTTTTATATGACAAAGGGATTATTGTAAAAATATGACCAAGTAGAAATAGCTGTCAAGTCAGTGCCATTTAAGAGGACTATTAATGGTACATTGTGAATACGGCTCCTGATGTTCCCAAAAAAAAGAGTCGACTTCTGATTGTGCAGCTGTTAAAGTGCCAGTCGCTGGCAAAAAATGTTTGCTGATGTAGAATCTTTGAAAACTATTTTGGTATGGTAATGACATGAAGCTGGGATCTCCTCCACATAAACAGGAAGATCACTATCCATTATGCAGTGTTGCATAAGTTGGCCTCCTGATACCAAATCAAAACACCGGAGTTTGCTCCAGGTGAGTGGTGGTCGGCGTGTGAATGTGCTTGTGTAACTCTATTCCGTACTAAGACTATCATCTCTATTTTTAGATTTTACATTGTAATACCTTCACTTATGAGAAATAAACTTAGAGACAATGAAAAGTTCATCTGGAAAATGTAAAAGTGTTGACCTTCATTTTAATTTAGCAGCTGCCACTTTGCACTTTGTGACAGCACCACAAAGCATTTTTTCTCTGTGTTCTTCCACACAGGCATGTGTCCTTATTCATATGATTTATCCAGGGTTATAGAAAACAATGGTGAAGTAGTGAATAAGATCTTTTGTTCAAGGTGTCAACGTGATGTGTGTAAAAAAGCCCTACTGTTCCTAACAAAAGGCTGTAAATCTACAGAATGCTCACAAATATTGCACATCACTGTCCTTTTAGAGATTTTACAAAGTGCAAAGAATATTGTATGTCAGCATAGTAAAAGGACAAAAGAGATTGACTGCCAATTCTCACAACATTCTGTCCTATTTTCAGAGTAAATCTCAGCCTCATTGTCGTCTCACCAGTTGACGTAATGGGTATTGTTACAGTAGGTCAAATTGGATTGACAGTGTGAGATGTCACTCCACATCTGAAATGAAATGTTTGTGATTACAGTGCTGTCTGCCATAGATTAATAGAAAGCTGAGATAGACTGCAGCACTTGTGTTCAGGTCTGAGACGGTCAGGTGTGAAATTAAAGAGGAAACAGACAAGGCCAGGGATTGTGCAATAAAACAATGGATCAGCTCCACTGCATGTATAATTGATGAAAACATTTCAAGTGTGTGGTACATCAAATTCAAGTAAATATGATGAATCAGGGTATTATAAATGTATGTGATGGCCAATGGCCACGGTTAATAGGTTTGCTGTAAAGACATACCATATGTACAGAACATGTTCCCAAACTCCAGTCATTGAGATCAACTCTCTCATCGCAGCTTTGGAAAATAAGGGAATCGGGGATAAAGGATTTATGTAGCCAGCACCACAGCTGAGGGTGATAAGGAGAAGAAAAACATAGAAAGGAAAATAAATGTAAAACTAAATATAGCGAAAGATACAAGTCAGCCGTCAGTAGGAAAATACATTCCCCACAAGAAGCAATCGCAATCTATATATCACACTGCCATGAACCCATCGTGTGTGTGTGTGTGTGTGTGTGTGTGTGTGTGTGTGTATGTCTGCCAATACTGTATGTGTATGCGTACCAAAAGGGGTGTGTGCAGAGTGTACTGAATTATTGAGTTGAATTTTCACGGGCTGAAGGTCAGTGAGCGAGTGGGGAAAAACATGCCTGATTAAAAATAGATGTTTTCTTATTGTCTGCCATGCCAAGTGCTGAAATATCAAAAATTGCAGGGATGATTATTCCCAGTCAACACCATCATCTCCCACGAAAGAAAACACTTATAAAAAATATAAGCACAAGGATTGTAACAAGGAGCTGACGTCAGCTTCAGACAAAATGGATGTTAATCATAATAATACACAGGGC
The DNA here is from genome assembly GCA_036024295.1 of Nannoperca obscura. Classification (NCBI taxonomy): domain Eukaryota; kingdom Metazoa; phylum Chordata; class Actinopteri; order Centrarchiformes; family Percichthyidae; genus Nannoperca; species Nannoperca obscura. The sequence continues at coordinate 2,604 of JAVQJL010044167.1, read as the reverse complement.
TGGAACAGCTGATATTACTCACTAAAAATCTATGATTATTAAGTAATAATCATAATTACGGTCTCCATTAGCACATCATAATTGATCTTTAAGGAGCTTCTGAGATTTATGCGTCCCCTTTGCAGTGAAACTTTACTCTAATAACAAAGATTTCTCAACCAGAAGAAATCCATTGTGGACTAATTGGATTATCAGTGGAGAATTACAAAATGATCTCACGGCGTTGCCAGTAGTCCTCTTAACGAGCTCTGTCCCCATAAACGTAGCATTGGCCTACTCTTACGACCTAATTGATATTTCATTAGAACCTTTCTATTTATGATTTTAATGACTTGTCCTACCACAGTACAAGGCAGGGTTTTTAGTGGGACTAGCCGGAGGTTCCTATTGGATAAATTGTCAGCTTCAATGTGGTTGGGATGGGATCTAATAAAAAGGTGGATTTATGCTTTTACCCTTTGGATACTGGTTTACAAGAACATGGAGTCATTAAACAGATCTAGATGTCCCTGTCCTTCAAGTACCCACACTCACATCCATGTACATGTGAGGGGTGTCAAATGCTGCACATTTCATCTTCGTCTTCAGCCAGAACACAGAAGTTGTCATTAACAATCAATCTGCTACAGGTTCTAATTTCATTTGGGTGTCAATTGTTGCTAAAGAACCAAAAATCACCAAAAATCTATCACTTTATATACAACGTTTCAATCCTCAGGCCTTAATCAGCTAAAAATCATTCATTTAATTTAAGGGTGCAGGATTATTTTGTTGATGGCTCTCCTTGCCAGACATGGCACCACCTCCAGCTGCAGATCCCCGCCACTTCCTCTTTACAGCTTGATGAATGCTAATAGTGGAGAGGATGTACGCTGGAATGGAGTCAAATATGGTGGTGGTGGTGGTGGTGGTGCTTGGGGTCGGTGTTAGTGTGCAATGAAGGGTAACTGTTAAACTAGTTAATAGATGTATCCTATTGTAACCTCCTCTCTCTCCTCCCCCTGCACCTGTCAGTCCTGAGCCCCAGGACCACTTGGTGATTTGTCACACTCTTCCTTCCTTTCTCCTCTAGTCTCATTTGCTCGATGGACAACAAGATGGAGCATGATGGCTCCACGGTCGTTTGGAGGGGCTGTGGGTGGCTCTTTGACCCTGCAGGTGTCATTAAGTGTTTATCCATGGCCAAAAACTACAGCACAGTAAGCTTAAAAATGTGTAAGAAACCACCCCTGCTATACTCTGTGGCTATTTGTTTTAAGACCTTGATGCATGTTGCCTCACATCTGAGACTACCGGTGTTATGGAGATGCAGTCCATCACCTAGTAACAAGCTCTGCACTGAAGAAGCATCATTACAAGCAGAGACCAGTCTTCTAATGACTTGTGCATAGTAAACCCTCGTTTTGTTTGAACATAAAGACTTATGAGTGTGGTTGCTTGTAGGGAGTGTCCACAGCCACAGCACAGTGGGGAGTGGGGAGCAAGACATGGCATAGTGAATTTGCTCTGATCAAAGGGATGGGACTTTGATGAATGATGTTCCTTAGGCACACCCGAGTGGATTTAAGGGAGAGGACTTAGGGACATCAATGAAGGGATACAGAGAAAGAAAGTTAAAGAAGGAGGAGGGAGAGAAAAAAAGATATGTTAGTGAGGGGTAAGATAAGTAATATAATGCATCAATATGAAAAAATATCTTCTTTACAGTCAAACCCATTTCAAATGCATTTTGCGTTGAGTTTCCATTCAATTTCCAAAGTGGCCACTGGGTGGAGACAGCTGTCTTGTAAGTAAAACCTCCCACTGCTCAGTGCATCATTCACAACATGAGTCCATACATTACTCTGACCTGTAGCATTTTTGTTATTAATCTAAAATAAATGGGGTAGTGTGTCAGTGTGGGAAATTATGTGTTAATCTGAGGGAATGAATAATGAGTAGACATTAAAAACACAGCCGCTCTGTGGACAAAATCAACTGCCCAATGAGTCCACCTGACTGATTGTTTTATGGATGGAGGCTGACAGGCACAAAATGGGGAATGACAGATGAACTCATCCTCCTCTTATTAATACCTATAACTGGAATATGAGGTTAAACTCTGCTTCCTCTGTCTGTGCTGAGAGCAGTGTTGCATAGGAACCTTGGGGTATGGCAGATTTTCCATGACTGCCAAACAAAAATCTGTCTCTTCTGTTTGCTGCAATAGTTTACAAATTGATTTGGTATGCTGCCTACATCTTTGCTGCACAATATGGAGAGAGAACCAGATGTCACAAGAAGTTTTCTGAGACACCTCAGATTCAATTCCTGAGATATGAATACCATTTTCGAATCCGGTGCTTGGAAATTAAATGGACAGACAGCAGCAAATGGGGAATTTGTGCTTTAGACTGTTATTCTCTGCTCTGCTCTTCTTCTATATATTCAATTCATTTCCACTGCAATTCATTCTCACTTTATTTCACCAGGATAATCCACTCAGTATCTGCAGTGCTTTCTAGAGATATATTTATATATAGGTCCATATATATATATATATATATATATATATATATATATACACACTACCGTTCAAAAGTTTGGGGTCACCCAAACAATTTT
>JAVQJL010044162.1:0-17468 GCA_036024295.1 Nannoperca obscura | reverse complement strand
GGGTCTTTGTGTGTGTGGAAGTTGGTCTCGACCGGCTCCATGTGATTGAGTGCCCTGAGATAACTTTGTTATGATATGGCGCTATATAAATAAAATTGAATTGAATTGAAATTATATCTTGCTTGCTTTTCTGCATTGAGTTGCTAGCACATGACCGGCTGATTATATATTTCCACTAACGAGCAGGTGTACCGGTTTACTTAATAAAGTAGACACTTAGTGTAGGTGGATAGCAGCAGCCTGTGGAGGTAGGAGGTAGCTCAGAGTTGCATTGCTCCCTGCTGCCACATATAACAAAATGCACCATATAAAACCAGAGCCATGTAGAGACAGAGAGTTGCATCAACAGAAGTTGAAAATGCTTGATCACATGATTCACGTAGACTTCAGATGGTTCTCTCTACATGGTTCTGGTTTGTCAGGGCTGAGGGGCGCAACCATAGCGACGGAGTAGCTACAGCAACTAAGAGTATGGAGGAAAAACCTAAGAAGCTTCAAGAAAAGTTTCTGATGCTCCAGATAAAAAAGAAAGTCTGTGTTCAGAGGCAGGATTACAGTCCACAGCTTGATAAATTGATTATTGTCTTGGAGCTGTGGAAATGTGATGAGGGGCATGAGCATGCATCGAGAGTTTGTTACTCTCACTGCCAGAAGGAAGAGACAGAAGTTCCGCAAGTGAAACTCTTCAGCAAGAATACAAAGAAAAAGCCATAATTAAATATGTGTGTATATTCAAGTCATTCCTGAGCAGCATTTTAAGTGATGCATTAAAATATAAGTTCAGTACAATAGTATACAATTTGATCAGCAATGTGAAGCAGCTTGTAATGGTCTGCAAATCAAGCATTTCAGTGAGGAGGCATTTTTGTGAGCGAGTGCAGCAAAATCCAATTATGTGTGATGATAAATACCTGCAGTGCTCTAAAGTAGCTAATAGAGTGGCATTAAGTGATAGTGTGTGTTCTTTCAGGCCGGATTTGCAGGTGTCTTTGAGCACAGGATTGAGGGTTGTGTGTACTTGCATACTTAAGTGATGCCCAGAGGCAGCGGGGGCTCAGAGAAGTGGATCTGAGCAAACTGAAGAGGGAATTGTGTGTCAGAGAGAACAGCTGAAAACAGAGATAGCATTTGAGTCAGTGCATGGATATGCCACACTGACACACATCACATGCATGATTTTAACATCAGCTAATTCACACGGACATTCCAAGTAGCTACTTCTTCACAGTGAGCTGCATGCTCTACTGTTAACGATGCCATCGCTGAGACAGAAGTCATAGCATTATAAAGCAGTGTTTCAGTGTCTGATAACTCTTGAAACTCATGGATGCATTAAAGCACCTTTTCTGAGTCTCTTCCTCATCTCACCAGTACCTGAAGCAACACTCTTCTAGTTTTGTAAACCTACTGCCATTTTCTTAACACATCCAAGTAACGTACAAGTAATGTTCAATTAGTTACAGGATTTACAGGAATGACAATTGTGGATGTCCCAGATTCAGATTTTTAATGTTGACTGTCGATACAGAGTCCCATCCAGTACTTAGCTAAATGACTCCGCTGCCTGGTGCACACTAAAGTCTGTGTAGTCAGTCCAATTTAGCTAATACCGTATGTTTAATAATTGAATGACTCTCCATTTTTACAGAAGGCAGAGTCATGTTTTTATTTATTTTATTTTTATTTTTATACTCAATAAAATAGAGCTGAAATATCTCAAATAAAAATAGCTCTCGCAAACTACTGACCAAAACATATAGTACATCTGGCAAGAGGTGCATTAAATCATGTTGGATGTGATATGAACAAATGTTTAGGTGGGAGAATTCATCTGCTGAAGTTGACGTGATGATGCATCACTCTGTTGAAGTTGTTAGAACTACAAAAAACACCTTGCACAGTGGTGTTACAATTTCTTCCCCTCATACAATCTTTGGTCCCATACACACACAGAAACCTGACAACAGCAAGTTTCATTAGTGACAGCTGATCTGTACTGCCGCCGGCCATTGTTACCATTTTAACCAGCGAACGTCATGTTCTGCACCAGCTAAAAATTAGAAGCTGCTACCTGAATGTCTGAGCTAATAAGAAAGAGAAATGTGATATCACATTCACATACTCTAACTTTCACTCAAATGAGCACTGCAACTTTGATCAGGTTGATCTGAGCCAACACCGATCCGTTAAAATATGCTTGGACCGGTCCCGCATCCAGGCCTAAGGATTGGTATTGGGGCTCACCCCCTGTAAAACAACCCACTCACATCAACGCAAACACACATGCAAAACTGTTGAAGTATTCTAGAGAAAGTCTACATTCAAAAGTTATGTCTCACGTCTTCACAAACACCTGAAGCAAAACACACAAACTATGCAGCCTCTTGTTCTTTTTTTAAAAGTAGATTTTGTTATTTCTTTTGGTCGGACCTCCCACTAACAAATATTGTCTAATAATGACTAATACCCAGCTCATTCCCTCTGAAAAATGTCACCCATTCCCTCTTGGATAACATTTGTTTGGATAAAACTCGCCCACAAGAAGGAAACAAGTAGTCTGATATGGCAATTTGAGGGCACCAATAAAACTAACAATCAAATCTCACAAACACACACACCTCCTCATGAACAGGCGGGTTTGCGCAGCCACAACAAACTGAACAACATTCAGACACGTTTTGAGTTGTTTATTTCTGCCCCGTCACCTGTGGAAGTGGTTTGTAATTGGAGAAATTGACACAAAGACAGAGGAAGTCGTACATGGCCATCTCAGGAGATCAAACCACTTTATCTTGTAGACACTTCCTCTCTCTCACCACTCAGACATTATTCAAGAACCAAATACAAGAGACAGAATGAGACTGCGTGATGGATCGGCACTCTGTGTTGTCTCTTTCATTTTTCATGTGTTTTGCCGTAATGAGGAAATTGGATCTTAATCTTTGGAACAACCTGACAGCCTGCAAGTCTCTCTCTGTCTCTTCATCCCTTTCTTTGTTTGTCTGAGTTAAATACAAATGAATATCCTTGATGGGAAGCCGTGTACTCTAAATTATGGATTGTAGTTGACAGTTTTGAGGCAGGTGATGGTACCAAAGCAACAATTGCAAGAAATGAGAGAATGTCCAACTGTGCTACCCTGTCATCATGAATAAAAGACAAAGCCATGACGCCCTCTCTTGTGGATAGTTGGGTTTAAAAGCTTGTTGTTCGCCCGAGAGATGCTTTCATCGTGTCATGGCTGAACATTATTGGAAAGGAAAGCAGGAGGCCATGTTGTTTAACAGGATAACACACTCCGTCACAAAACTCCCCCTCGTTCAAAGACAAGTTGGTGCTGTCAGCTGATAACCAGAACTCATACATTAGTGCGTCTTTCTACACAGAAAATGACATATTACCATAATCAATTCTCCCTGCTGCCTCTTGATACCATCATCGCTGCTTGACATGCTAAGAATTAGCATGTCAATATCTTTCATTGACGGCAATACTTTTTTGTTTTTGTAATGTTTGCACTGCCAACTCTGGACAGCTCATTTCCCCTTAAATTATAGACTCATCCTTATCTTTTAATAGACTTCTCTTTTTCTCTCGGCACCGTTCCCTCCATGCGTGGAAACTTGAATTATGAATAACTCTCTTAACTCGTCTTTCCGTCTGCTGCTCTGTCCATTACTCCTTCTCCTCTCTGTTCCCACTACAGTTGAAGCACTTATTTCTACCCAGCCATGGTAACATAATCATTTTCTTATCATCATCTTGCTTTTCTTTCTAGTCTTTGGTTAAACATTATACTGAGGCTGCCTCTTCCTATCCTTTATTTTGCAATAGTATTCTTTATAATTGCAATGAAAACTGAAAATGCACTTCTAACCAAGTTGAAAGAAATAAGAAAAACTATAAATTGCCAGATTCAGGCCCATCTCTACAACATATTTGTAAAATAAGTAACTGAACCAAAACAACAACTATTATTATCAGTTTGTCATTTAGAACAAAACAAGAAGGTTGTTTGGCAGGTATAATGTTACTCTAACATGGTACCATGTTTATTATCTTAGTTTAGCATGTTAGCATGCTAACATTTGCTAACTAGCACAATCTGCAAAGTACTGCTGAAGCTGATGGGAATGTCGTTAGTGTTATCAGTTCGATTTGATCTTAATCTCATTTTGAATTGTGACTTAGATAATCAACAGTTTTAAATGGATAATAAAACCTGCTCTGTGTTTACCCATGCTGTCCATTCTCTCTGAGAGAAAGGCGCCTACCTTCCCTGCAGTATGCTCACATTTGGAAGCAGCAGTCTAATCCTCCTTTCTCTCTCTTCCAGGTGTTGCTGTTGTTGTGTATATCAGACTGGATGGTGCACTCCATGTGGCGGAGCGGCAAAGATCCAGACAGTTTTTCCATTCCTTACCTGACAGCTCTGGGTGACCTGTTGGGCACTGCCCTGCTGGCGCTCAGCTTCCACTTCCTGTGGGTCATAGGAGACCAGGACAGTGACGTGGGCGACTGAGCGGCCTTTGACAATAAGGCGTCAGCGGTGACGGGAACCTTGCTGTCTGCCATCGGACTTCTCACGCCCTTAAGCCTTGTGGGAATCTGGGTACTCTTATTACTGACCAGCACTTTCTCTGCTTCACTTCCCTTAAACCACTTGATGGTTTGAAAACTGTTTTCTGCTTCTGGCTTTTTTTTCTACAAATAAAAGACATTATATTCTATACATTTAGACTGTTTTCAGTACAGATTTTCATGTGTATAGTTTGCACCAAAGCACTAGCACATTATATTGCTGGTCTTGTTAAGAGTTACAGAAAAACGCCACCCACATCTTTGAGGAAAACCCTGCTGCTGATGGCAAGGTGTTCTTCTCTGCCAGCCAAGCATCAGTGGGAGGTCTTTTACTTAAACACAATCTCTTTGGCTGGTAGATGTTTTGGGGATTTACTGCCCACCATGTCTTCAAATGTGTTGCCCGTCTTGTGTATTACTGCTTTGCATCATCATGTCAGTGGAGGGACACACAGACGGGGTGGCATGAGGTTGAAAGGTGTCCAAGAACAAATCTTGCACACACACTGCCATGTTAGCAGGTCTACCAGCACCCTGGTGAAAAGGGAACAACATGAATTTGTATTGATGGTACGAGAAGTCGACGTTTCTTCATGTCTACCTGTTTGTTTTCTTCTGCTTTTGGTGTTTTATTATTGTCCACACTGAGCATGTGAGAGATTGAGTCTAATGATTTCATACCAAGATTCTGTTTAGTGAACGATGTTTACGTAGGAACATGGATGAAATAAGAATAGTCTGAATAGTCAGTTATATCTCATAGCAACCAATGTGAAGGGACGTTTATGTGTGTCCTTGCAGCCATTCATCTTTTCAGCCTCCTGTTATATTCTGCAGATGTTAACAGAACTCATCTGGCACTCATGTAAAACAAACATGTTTTGAATCATTTGTATATTATGTGATCCTGTGTTCCTTCTCATTCATTTCCTCTGTTTATTTGTCCGGTCTGTTGTCCTCCTCGGTGGGGGTCCGGTCGTGGGGGTTCCGCAATGGATGCTAATCACACGTGGTTTACAGTGCACGTACTGTAAACATAAAATCTACATACATGCACACAATTAATCAGCAGTTTTAGTTTATTTATATTTTGATTTTCTACTCATATAGGACTAACATTATAATCAGTGTAAATATGACCTGATTGCATTGACTATTTCAGAATATGCCATGTGTTTAAAAGGTCAGAGAACACTGATCCAGATGAAGAACCCTGATTAAATAAACCCATCTGACTCCAGGTGAAATGACATGGAGAAAGTGATCTTACTTAAAAATAAACTCCTAAACCAGACCAACTCATTAATCTGATGATTCAGCAGCATATTGTCAACGTCAGTGACTTTCTTCAACTCCAACGTGTGCCTCTTGAGATTCACTGGTTAACAAGGTATTTTTCTGTCATGTCATAAATGCAATTTTCTTCCTACTGCATTGTAATACTGTGCAATGATTTCTTTTTCTACTCATTTTCACTTCTAGGATGACTATTGTATTTTTTCTTTTTACAAAATGAGATGTCTGCCATTTTAATCACCACTGGTACCCATAGATGTGAAAGTTGTCAGAATCTAGAGGGTAACAGTTTGGTTCAACGTGGCTACATTCCCTTTGGTATGAAACCCATGATTTTCTTTTGTGGCTTATATAGGCCAAAAACATTTAAATAAATGTCTTTCAATTAAAAAGCATCTCATTTCTCGCCATTTTAGTTGAAGGGTGTAGTTCCTCTTATCCACATGGGCGTACATACTTCTCTCAACCTCTGTTTTTGGAGAAAACATGCATTTCAGCGCAGATGTCACAAATACGGCCACCTCCAACATACTATAGTGCATGTTTCCCTGTGAAAGCTGCTGTTGAGCTATAGGTTTGAAGAATTTTACCAGGAAGAACAAGTAAAAAAATGAGAGCTCGACTAGGTCTGCCTGCTCTCACAAAAGAATTCAGATTGTTTGGCATTGGTAAAAGGACTCGAGTGGTTCTGTACTGGGAGCACTTATTTTTACAACTCTGGATTATGACACCAGATATTATTTTATCTTTTGTCATGACAGTTGTGTAAATAGTGGAAGTTTGCTGTTCTTACAAAATAATGTTTGTTGTTTGTATTGGCACCCTATTTCGGTGCTATTTCGACAAAGGTGGTCTCATTCAAATGAATGAGGGGGCTGCTTTTTTCATGCAGTATTGTTCAAGAATCAAGAACCAAACATTCAATAGCAATGTTCAATATTCCACTTTCCTAAACTCGATGCTACAAACACAATATGTGGTCTGTACTCGAGGATGATTGAGGTTCTACACGGCACCCAAAGTTTAAAACACTGATTTAGTTTTTTACGTCACATTTGTGCAACATATTAAATGGATTTTGACTTTTGCTACTTGCAGTAGCATAACCAGAAATATTGGGAGGAAGGGGCTCGCAAACGATTGGAAGTCTGAGATATGCCAGGAAGAATGCAAGCCCTCAGTGCTGTCCTATTAAATGATGACCCTTTTAAGATAACAGTTGTGTTGTTTGCATATGCTTCACAGTATACCATATACATTGAGCTGGACACACACACACACACACACACAACGAATGTTACATTAAGGGCTTTTCAGAATATAGAAACCTGGATATCTTACCTTATCAAATACTGATTGCTTCTACGGAATGACTTTAATTTGTCCTGACATGCTCTCCTATTTACTGCAGAGAAGTCAGTTATTGAACGGTCACCTGGACCGGGTCCTGCCTCCGATGCATCAGGAGTGTGAGAAGCAGGTGAGCCGGACTAAGTGGCCATTGAGCTTTTACAATTCTCGTCTCTCCTCTCCTCCCTTTCAAGAGGCTGGCACCGTCTCTTGAAAGGATTTAACTGAGAGTTACGTGTATGCCTTTAATTCCTAACGACTTGTCAGGATTTCAGGGACTCGATAAGGATGGATACGTAGATTGAGTCTGTATTTAGACAGCATTTAGACTTTCATTAAGGGACAGAGAATATTTACAGAAAATAGAACTGAACTGTAATAAATAGAACCGAATAAATAAAATATGAAAACCCAAATAATACATTTTTAAAAACCTGGGTGATGCATCAGAGGCATGTGGAGGTACGGTCATAGTATTCCTGAAATGCTATCTTCAGGCCCCCATGCCTTTTTGCGTTCTTCCTTCTTGATGGATTATTAGCATGACAGCTGCCATTTTAGATAAGGACTGATTGGTTCACTGATTCGGAGTGAAGCAGCTGTGCGTAGCCGTAACACCACTGAACTTCAAAGTCTCCTCAAAAGTAGCTTCAGAATCGATTCACTGCAGGAAACAAGCACGAACTGATAAAAGCACAGACACGTCACTGCAATTGTGTGGCTTCTCATGGAAACAGCCAAACTAACATGTCAGCATGGCAATGAAACTTCAAAGTTGGATGTCACAAGGTGTGTCTTCCTTGGAAACAGGAAATGGCAGATCAAAAGAAAAGGGGGTGCTTACAGACCTTGTGCGTTGTCTAAATTCAAAGTCCTGGGTTGTATAACCAATGGATTTCCCATATCTCTTTGAACACGGTGAGAAGCATTCCAGCACTCCTCACAACTTTTCAACATCGTCAAATGGATTTTCCTATTTCTCGTGTGATCAAAGCCAAAGGCAATAGATATAGATTATTCATGTTTATGGATTGTCTTACTGGCTCAGAGAATCTATTGTGTTCTTCAGATGAAGGACTTTTTATGGTTCAGGAGGTTTGTATCGAATAACAAAAGCATGACATCTAAAAATACCAGATTATCAAAGCACTGAACAACACATGCCAGACACGCATCAGCCTACTGTTTTATTATTAAAGGGGGAAGCTATGATTAATATATTTCAGTTGGCGATTGAGCACGTGTTGTGTTGAACAATGCACCTCTGTTAAAGTCTAGACGGTTAATTTTTAACAAGGTAGATGGGACCAGGGCTAGCTTGATGAATCGAGCTGTGAGTTTTGGGGGGTACATACACTCCTCTGTCTGCCGGCTGAGCAGCAGTGACCCAGACGGGACCAGAGGGCCTGTGAAACCTAACCCCGCTCCGTCACTCTTCCAGCCACCCTCAGGATGATTAGCAGTATGTTAATGTGGGGCCTCTAGACAGAGGGGGGTTCTGAGAGGTCTGGCGTTGGCTCACAGCCAGCTTGTGAAGCCCCCAGCAGCTCCCCAGAGCCCTCAGGAAAGCAATGTTTCATACAAAACATAATTGAAAACAGATATCTTCAGCCCATCATTTTTGTATCTTTCAGAAACAGACAATGGCCAGGTGGGTGGAGGTGTGGCCATTATGTCTGTTTTCTTGTATACAACCAAGTGCAACATCATGAATACAAGGACAGACTGATTTATACAACTCATAGCGGAGAGACAACAAAGACACGTAAAACAGTTCCAGGAGCCAGACTGGAAAGGCAGTGTGATGCAGTCAGGAGGGAGCTATGTCGTCAGGCTCTTCACACATCTTCCAGTGTGGCTGTTTGGAACAGGTATAAATACTAACCTAACCAAACAAAAAGTATAAAGCTTTACCTTTATGGAGCAGTTCCCCAGCTTAATGGAAGAGTATGCCAGTAATATTGCAAGAGATTGTAGTTTAGCTTTCCATGGGGCAATCATGCTACAGATCCACCTGTACTTCCTGTCATGGGACTTAGAAGGAAATGCAATATTCTTAAACCTGGGTCCTATTTTTACAAATATGGGGGTTGAAATGACTACCACTTACCAAACATTTTGGAATTGATCCAGTAAATCACCTCCGCTGGCATCTGCTAAGCGGCTGCTATGGCTGCAATGTATCCGGCAGGCAATTGCGCCCGTGAAAAGTCTGTCATGTAACCCAGCTGATATTTATTGTTTACAGCAAGCATTTTTGTTACTTCTGCCTAAAATGTCAATCACAAAACAACGTTCACAGACTGATTGCTCTCAGCTTGCAGACGTGGCCTGCTCAGGTGCTTTTCTCTTGACATGGTGGCGGCAAATCGAGAGAATTCATCCTACAGGAACGTTTTGGCCGAAACTTCAGAGGCAGGCGTAACAATGTGCTTCACTATCACATTGACTGGCTTCTACTTGCTGAACGTTATTATTAATTTGATGTTACCTGACAGGAGAGGAGTGAATAGGGCGTGGTTTTTGATTGATATTTAAATAATTATCAGTTGGGTATTGTGAATGATGAATGGTAGACAGTCGACAGTAACACAGCCAAGTTGATGATCAGAGCAACACTATTCAAAATAAATTAAGCAAGTTTATCAAATAAATTTACAATTTATTACTATTTTCAATTCACACATTGCATCACTTTTTTATTATTCCATCTTTCATTTCACATTCATTTTTACGCCTATATTTTTCAGTTCATTTTTATTAGTTATTTTTTTGCTACCCCTCATATACTGTACAAGATGACAAGATTACTTTATTTTGTCCCTTGGCAAATGATAGAGGGACCACAGAGTTTTTATACCTTTTCAGTTATCTTTTCCTGTATTTAATTGGAACTCTGTAGCATCTACCTGATGGGAGCAGTTCTTTTCTGAATACAGGAGCCTTCATTAGAGCATGCACACGCTTCTTCTGGAACTTGGAACTGGCACTCACAGCTGCTGCCACAAAGAAAGTTCTACAGTAGCATGTTAACATACAATAGTGATAGTTACTTGCAACGGTGGCATTTCTAGTATTGATGAAATGGTGAAAACAAAAAAACTTCACTATGAGCCAGCCATTGGAGCTGAGACGGGCCAGTTCACACCACTGCAACATTTCCTGCATAGTTCTTAAACAGTTCAAGTTCTTCACAAATCTTTGGTATGAACGAACAGAAACAAAGCACCTGTCAAAACCTGCTCGTACTGAGAAGTACAAGTGCAGTATGGCAAATAAACACAAACACGCTTGCTCACTTCGTCTTCTAGAATACACCAAACAATGCGCACATAATTCTGCTGCAAACCACACTTACTTGCAGGGGGGTCATTCCTATGTTCCCAGGGTCCTTTGGGAACATGACAAAGAGTCCTATGTTCCCCAGTCCTACATTTGTGCTCTCCCAGGATCCTATGTTCCTCAGCTCCATATAGCACATAATGACAATCTGGATTTGCTTAATATGGGCTATTGTGGGAACTCGTCAAAGGGCTTTTCTGTTCCTCAGCACTGCTGTATGGCTTTCAGTATAATACACTTACACTTGAGGGAACTTATCAAATGGTTGGAATCATCGTATGGCATGCAGCAATAAAACATTCTGGGTAGTTTTGTGAACCAAACCCAACCCAAACAAGACTGAGTAAAATTGTATCCGCCGAACCACCCAGACTCTTTAATTTTCTCTGCTGGGTCACATTTGTTCCGGAACACAACAGATGTAAAAGACCATCAAAAATGGGAACATAGTATCCTGGGAACATAGGACCCTGGGAACACAGATACCAGCAGTCCCCCCTTTTAAGAGTGAAATCCCAATGATTTTCTTTTGTACTCAAGAGCTGCTTGAGTGAAACGGAGAGGATCTGAGGACATCCAGGCGGAAGTGCGTGAAGATTTCTTTCTCATACCCCCATCTGCATAATTCACCATTTTCAGGTTGGATAATCCAGAAAAACCACATGCCTGATCTATGTGTTCTTATTGCGTAAACAGAGAAATTCCTGCTGCTTTGGAGAGACATTCCTCTCGAGACAGACTGTTACTCACACAGGCAACATCACACTGTCTTTAATGTTGAGTCATTTCTCAGAGAAACACAGACAGCTGGTAGCCGGCCTGGATATGACACTGTGACCTCTGCACCCCCACCACAGTGTCTTTTATCTTTTACACTGACAATATCTGTACATTCGACAAAGGAAGATTGATAGCGCTGTTACAGAGGACAGATGACTCAGCCTGTAGTGGGTGCTCAGTGCTCCTGGAGTGAAACTCTGGTCACTCAATCTTTATTTAGGGTGTTATCAATCTCATTTGGCACCAAACCCAAACCTAGACAGCAGGAGGAAGCTCACAGCTTTTACTCTGTGGGGAGATTCTTTTGTGTGCCACCCTATGAACACCCCAGATACTCTAATTGCCTATGGCAAAGAGGGACACATTTCTGGCAGAGTTACCTCTGATCCTCACGTCATCACTTGACTCCAGAGACTTTCTGTCCTTCACCCTCCACCCAGCCGCAACAAGGTTTAAAGCATGTCAACACTGATGGATCATCACACATGCAAGCTGTCACTGCTCTTTTCACCTTGTCAACTTATTCTTTATGATACACCACACACAACTATTTAACAAAGAAATACAACATTTAGATTTGCAGTGTGTAGAATTTGTATGTGATGACAGCGCAGTGTAGTGGTGTGCATTGCTGTCTGCTACAGTTTCATTCTTGATGCTTCCACAAGAGTAAAAAGCACAATAGTAAGACATTTGTATGTCCTATGCATAGCTTTACTAATATACACAGTAAATAAATAATGGATCAAATTACTAACTGTCATTTGAAAGGTGTTGCAAATGACAAACACTCAGTGAATCATCATCCGACTCTATAGTTGCCCTCTGCTCTATGGTTGGCATGTTGGTTTTATATCCCGAAACTTTACAGTCTGATCAACAACAAGTGGAGCATTTTAAAGAACCAGATATCTTTCTCAGGAGTTGATGGAGACTAAAACAGAGGAAAAAGCAGAGTGAATATCGGACATACATTCAGGTGGTCAGAAGTATACTCTAAATGAAGGCTAATGTTGCTACGTGTAAGTAGGCAACTGTTTGCTAATATGTTATATGTAGTGTGGGCATACGCATATTGTAGTGTGGGCTGATGTATGAAAGAAAGTTGTTTAACAAGTGCAGTTTACTGTTTAACAGTTCTCAGTATCAGGCATACTTGCATTGTGTAATACATTCAGCATTAGCCATCTTATCTCTCTATATACAGTGTCTCTCTCACCAGTATCCGCTTTATTACAATGTTTTCTAGTGGTACAAAGTAGTAGACATAAATGATGGAACAAAACATTTCCTCTCTCTGTAGAAGATGACACTCTCATATAAAATGTGCCAGCAATAAAGAGCAGATCATAATAAGTAAAATCTTTCTTTGTATTTGTGCTATGCAAATACATTCAAACATATTAATTGGCGTGTGGTAATATTAGCACAGACTAATGAGAATAAGGTAGCATTACATACGGCACATTTAACATGTAAACAGTGCCCATAGATCATTTACCACTTTTAATAATGTCTAGTTCATAGCCAGTAATAAATCAAACAGTGTTACCCATTTTAACTGTAACAATCAAGTCACCACAATCAGCTTCCTATACCACAAAACAGTACAGTTTATGGCATCATATAGTCCTTATGCCACTTGTCCAGCCACAGAGGGAAAGTTTGCAAGGTAAGATGCATTTCAGATCTTTCCATCACTCAGTAAGAAAGACTGTGGGCCTGTTATCTTACTCACAGATGCTGGGGAATGAATCTAGGGTGTGCTTTAGGGACAGGGTGAGGTTTCCTTACCCCACTCTCTCCTGGTCAAATAGAAGGTGTTCAGCATCAACATGATGTTGTCTCTGGACTGCACAGTGCATCCAGATCAGTTTGGTAAGCATCTTTCTGCCGTAAAGGAGTTCCTAAAATGAAATTGAAGTTGTAGTGTGTGGTGTTGCATGGTACAACTGAAGCCAATTCATTACAGTCTCGTTCCATGGTTGTGACTGTTTGGTTTGGTTGTTTGTAATGTACCTTCAATCTCTGCAGCTTCTGAGCACGCGATGGAATCTCTCAATTGCTCCAATGGCAGCTGGATAGTAAACTGATGTTCTACTATAAGATATAGAAGCTAAATAATATCCTTAACGGTGGCGGTATGTGAAAGCTCAGGATAGTCAGGAAATGTAGTCAGTCAGTGTAATGGCATAGGGACAGCTGTGTCAAAGGGTCCATTTTCTTTCTATATATATTGCTGTTTATACTGAAGTAGAATGCACATATTTTTACATACTTATTTTTTTATTGTCTATTTTTTTGATTATTATAGTCTCTAAAAGTAGAATGGAAGCCAGAGCTTTCAGCAATCAAGCTCCTCTTCCGTAGAACCAGCTTCCAGTTTGTGTACGGGAGGCAGACACCCTCCTCACATTCAAGAGCAGGCTTAAGACTTCCTTAACCTCTCTCTCTCTCCTTCTGTTGCTTTCTGCAGGTGTTTCTGCCTCTGGAGCTGTAGAGTCTGGATCTCTCTCTCTCTCTCTCTCTCTCTCTCTCTCTCTCTCTCAGTCAGTCGAGGCAGATGGTTGTCTACCCAGAGCCTGGTTCTGGTTTCTACCTGTTAAAAGGGATTTTTTTCTTGCCACTGTTACCTAGTTCTTGCTCGTGGTGGGAATTGTTGGATGTCTGTAAATATAAACAGGTCGGTCTATACCTGCCGTATATAAATAAAACTGAACTGAAATGATTGATTAATGTCTCTATGCTTATGTGTTGATAAATGAAAGATCGCCAAAGTGTTTAACAAGTGCTGTTAACTTCAACAGGCTGAAGTAAAACAGTTGTCACTTGCTGGCACAGTTGCATAAAGGTGCATTACCAGCAACTGGACTGGACTCTTAAGCAACTACCAACGGGGCATCATCTTGAGGACATTTATCAGGCTTGGTATAACTTCTTCTGGATACACAAAAAGCTTTCTACAACTTTTTTTGGTTTTTTTTACACATATGTAGTACTCTCCAAGACCTGGAAACACATGTTGAACTATGCCACTTTTTAGTTCCTTTTTGTGTTGTTTTCACATCTCAACAATTGTTTTAATTGGAAGAATTTATAAAGCTAGGCTAATGTAACTTGTTTAACATGAAAAAAATCAGTAGATCGAATATATTTTGTATGATCAGTATTAGAGTAATATGTTATTGTGCCTATTTGGTCTGAAAGTTGCTTTTTTTGTGAGGCAGCGCCGCCTAATCTCACCATCAACAGAAGAAAGTCCTCATAAAAGAAAACAAGCCAAACTTTGATCAGACACGTACTGTGCCACCATGCATACATCAACTTAAGTGAAGAGTGGCTGCTCTCCCCATCTGTTTACAGTGCCTGTGGTGTCTTTAGCTCAACTTCAAGTTGGAACTGTCTCAGTGCAGACAGCTCATCAGGATGAGTGGCATATACAGTGCAGCCTGAAGGTGAAACGTTGCATATTATAGCTTATAGAGTAATTATTCATGCTGAATATGTAGCTGCCCACCCCTATATCCAGTCTGGCAAACAGCATGTAATTGCAGATCTGCTGCTGGGGGTTTCTGACAGAAGTATAATTCATGGGCAGCAAAGAGCCATAAAAGCAGGTCTAGTCCCACAAAACCTTTCCATAACCATCAATAACCATGTTATTTCAATTTGTGGGTTGTCCTGACTAGGAGTAAATATAATTTGCTAAACCCGATGCACGAATTGTTTTATTGTTTCCCTTCTTTGGGGAGGTCAGAGGTCAATTTCAGAACAGTGTGTAAAGGATCAGAGGACAATTGTAGAGGCTGCTGTTTGAGTTTGGAGCTGAGGTTGGTTAAGGAAGCATCACCATTAAGTATGATAGGTGCAGAAACCTGTCAATCAAGAAGAATGTTTCAAATTATACTCCTTGCTAAGCCATTTTTATGTGTGCCTCATAGCGGTTGTACATCCTCAGCTTCTTGCTTACAAAATGCAGTTAAGTACACAAACAGTGGGGACAATATATCTGGATATGAAATAAGCTGAATAAGACTCTGAACAAACCACAACAACATTACCAGTATTGTAACCTTCTCCAGTGTCGGCATGCTTTGTAATGTTTACAGAATGCAAAAGTGGAATTTTTCAAAGAGGATGTTCCAGTGTCAGCCATGGATGAATCTGCTCTGATCTGCCCTCTTTGAGCGTATACTTTTTAGCCACACTAGCAGCTTCGGTCTCTTGTCGGTCCAACACTTTGGTCCATACTGCCATGACATTTTGTATATTCATGGTCACCAGAGGATGAATCCTCCTGACTATGGTGATCCCAACCTTTCCTGTGGTGTCACAATAAGGTTTGCATTTTTGTTATTGGATGGATTGTCATGAAATTTGCCACAGATGTTCGTGGTGCTCAGAGGATGAATCCTAATGACTTTGATGATCTTCTGACTTTTCCTGTAGAGTTGTAGAGTTTCCTGAGTATCCTGTGAAATATGTCAACATCTACTCGATGGATTGACACAAAAGTTGCAGACTTTCATTGTTCCCAGAGTATGAATCCTAAAGAGTTTCTCTCTCAGGATGAATTATGATAACTTTGCTAATTATTAAACCTGTGATATAGCACTATTATCAGGTCCAATACTTTGGTTTATGCCAAAATACCTGCAAAACTAATGATTGTTTTCCCAGCAATGTCAAACACTATACCTGCTAATCTTAACATTAGCATGTTAGCATTGTCATTATGAGCATATATAGGTACAGTGGTGGAGGTATGTAGCCTTACAGAGCTGCTGGCTATAGCCTCTTGTTAGGTATCTAGGTACACACAACGTATGCAGGCAAGCACTGCCACTGATCTACATGGACATACTGTTAAAAGCAAGTAAATCACAAGCCTTAATATCCTCTTAATGGATATATTTTACACCACTGAGACACACATTACAAATGGGAAATTTGCATTTTCAAAGAAACGTTGGCAGCTCTCACACTGATATTAGTACAGTGAGAGTTTTGTAGTGGTTTGAGAGGAACTCCACTTGAAGTGCACCAGAAACTGATGCGCCAAAAAACATTTGCATATCCTTGCTTCAAATAAGCTTGCTGACGTAGTAACTACCAAACAGATGAAAGAAAAACACAGTTAATTCATGGAAACATATTTATACCATCCATTCTTCATTTGTGGAACAGAAACTCCAGCAGAGCACAGTATTACACTGGATGGAAGTCAACATTAATCTTCAGGCCACAAAATGCTGGAGATGCGAGTGGAGCTATCTACCTCTGTTCTGTTCATTTAGCCCTCAACTCTAAATGTCATTATTTGCATAAATCAGCAGGTGACTTTTCATCTTTATGGTTGAAAAATTGATTAATTATGCATAATGTTTTACAGCACAACCCTCCAAAACACTTATGCATTTACAGTGCTTTATCACTCACCAGTGTGCTGCAGCTGGGCAGAAAGTGCCTTGCTCAAGGGCAGGGAACGGCATCTCTTACTTGCATTTCTACAGAGCACATGACTCATCTTAGGTGGTAGTAGGTTAGGGAAGTGGAACTGAGACTCAAAAGTTGCTGGTGTGAACCTGGAACTGCAACATTCTGGTCAGAAGTCTGCTTATCCCAGTCATGAGAGACTTGAATCAGAAACCTTAGTAAATCTGATGTTATCTGTGATAACGAGGCATGAAAACCATCTTATCACGTTTATTTATTGCAATGTGTCAGTTACGGTTTTCACGCTAGTGTTGAAGTTCCTGTGCATGGTTGAGAGGAATTATTCTCATCCCCAAACAGTACGTTTGATGGTAGGAGAACTTGAGGACACAGGATAACTTAGGTCTGATCTTTAGTTAGACCTTATCTGAACTTCACAATTTACCATATTGAGGAAAAATGCTTCCATCTGACCTGACATGAATGTTGGCTCAGTGCCACACTGTCATGGTTTACTGGGAAACTTGAACAGAGCCATCAAAATGTCTGCTGGGAAAAAGTCTATTGATATATATACACTACCGTTCAAAAGTTTGGGGTCACATTGAAATGTCCTTATTTTTGAAGGAAAAGCACTGTACTTTTCAATGAAGATGACTTTAAACTAGTCTTAACTTTAAAGA
>JAVQJL010044161.1:0-23005 GCA_036024295.1 Nannoperca obscura | reverse complement strand
AAGTCTCCAGATCTCAATCCAATCAAGCATCGGTGGGATGTACTGCATAAACAAGTCCGATCCACGAAAGCCCCACCTCACAATTTACAGGACTTGAAGAATCTTCTGCCAATGTCTTGGTACCAGATATCACAGCACACCTTTAGAGGTCTAGTGGAGTCCATGCCACAATGAGTCAGAGCTGTTTTGGTGTCAAAAGGGGGACCTACACAATATATGGCATGTGGTCATAATGTTGTGGCTGATCATGTATATTTAGGGATATCCCTAGAATGAAAATAACATGAAGTGCTCATATTGGCGGAAGACGTTATAAGAGAGAGAGATGTGTTAAGTTATATTTTCTGACACATGGTTTAGACTGCAGACACGATGTGGAAGGGACCAAACTTTAAAAAAGGATTTGTAGCCAATCAGCAGAGACACTGTTCACAAACTTCATCGTTGAGCACAATTTGCCATTATCTGTAGCTGTCAAGCAATACGGCTGTACAAGACTCCAAGACTTGATTTAAGGTTGGCAGGTCTGTAATTGGTTGACATTGTAAATTTACATATGAACACATTAAATTAAAGGGTTTTAGAATCAATAGTGGTGTGTACTTTATTTGTAATTTAAGTATGCAACTCCTCTTTAATTGAAACAGTGAAAATATTGTAGATGTATCAATTTATTTTTCAGTATGTTTTCAGTTGAGGATATTTGACCATAATCTTTAAGGTTATATTTGAGAGAGAGTTTGTAGAAACCTTCCTACTGTGATATCAGTACAGTAGTTACTTATAACTTTAAATATTTAATTATTGTACAATCTTGAGCATGTGTTAACACTTTATTGAAGGTGTTTGGCCATACTAATTCAGGATAAATATGTAAAATATTAATATGTATAATGATAAAATAGTGTTTCTCTGCAAAAACTCAAGTGAAAATTTCTTTAAATTTATTGTTTTTGCAAATAGTTTTTGGAATTATCATGTTTTGCATACATTTTTAAGTTTTTTATTTAGTAGCCTAGTCATTTGACCTTTTTTTAATCAACGGTGTTTAATCGTAATTTGGGAAATATTTGTAAAATAACAGCATTTCTCTGCAAAACCTGTTATGAAAATGTCTGTATTTTAATATTTTTTTTACTCTTTAACAAATTGTCTGTCTAGTTAAGTTACTATGCAGATTAAGATTTTACAAAACTGATCCTGTTATGAAATTGTCATAGATACCCATTAATATATACATTTATAAAATATATATATATAATGATCTAAATATTTCTTCCACAGCTGTATAATGGAAATGGAAATGCTCCATTACAGCATATATTTTTGTGTCTATTGGCCTGACATCTGACACCTGTTTGAAAATGTTTTTTCTCCAGGATAAAGCTGAAATTGTTAGTGTCAACTTTTTGTTTATCAGCCTTCACCACTTCCTTGGCTCTTATCACGAGGCCTTTCTGGAACATACCGTTATCTTCCAAACTCGGGAGAAATGATTCATCCAAAGTTCCATTTTTATGCGACGGTATATTCAGTAGCCTTAAATGTCAGGTCAGTTCTTTCTGTCCAGCTCTCTGCCTACTGTCCTTCACTGAAAGAACAGATTGTTTGGAAATATGTTTCCAAGGCCTACTCAGCTTTTTCTCTTCCAAACAGATTTGCAATCCTGTCCCACATGTGATGATATATGGCAAATGTTGTGTGCGTCTAAAACAGGATTTACTGTCCTTTGGGTACACTCTCTGAACTAATCAAATATAAATAGGCTTTGAATTGAGGGCATAAAGAAGGGTAAAAGAAAGTGAGAGTATGATAATGCAGGTCTCAGAGTTTCATAGCAGATGAGTACTACCTGAATATTTTAAACTCTCCTCGATCATTACCTCTTCATTAGTGCATTGAAATCCACCCTATATTCATCTAATGGAAACAAATTATTCTCTTCTTTTCCCTTACCTGCAATTTACTTACCACTAATCAGCACCATACAGTGCCTAGGAATTGATTTTACTCACATCTGACTTGCTATTTAGGTTAAGTTTTGATTAATTTAAACGTTCATTTTCTGGTTGAAGTTAAGCTCTTGGCTCTTCCCCTACTGATCATTTGGTGTCCCAATTTCATCCCAGTGTTTCCTATTTAGTCTGTCCTGTTTTGGTGCATGTAAATGATTCTCGGAACATATTTTAATTTTTTTTTTAAATTTGTGTTCAGTGACAGGAAAACAGACATGACCCTGTTTACGCAAACAGCTGCTTTCACACTGGATTGTGCCTGTCCCAATTACATAGTTAGTCAGCCACAGATTTTATGTCCCAGTGTTTTGTGACACAGGCAAAGCATCAATGTTGCATTTTCTATTTCTGTTGTAATGTTTGTTAAATCTGAATGTCTCCTGTGTGTTTTATCTCTCCTCCCCTGTTTGGCAAAGTGCACTGTGCCTCAGTGCTTCTCTTTCTCAGTGAAACTCTGATTTATGCCGTAGCTGCACCTCATACTGTATAGGCTGCAGATATTCTGTGGAATTCATTGTCACCTTTTTAATGGACAGCACGCTGTCAACCAAATTCCCGTCTAGTGGAATCTTTATGGCTCCCTCAGCAAATAGGAAGTGACAAGGTTGACAGGCCAGTGAGTGTGGACAGTTGAGCAGAAAGCCAAATGTCACACCATACCCTGTCAAAAGTCTTTTCTAGCAGTTATAATGAAATTCATGCTTTCAAATGAGCCTTGGTAGTGTTGAATCTATTAAAGCTCTTTCCCTGTTGATTTGTGCTTTGTGCAGCTTTTATTACCGCCGATGTTCATCATTAGCACATACTGGCACTCCATGCACAGTTGCTAGGAATATTCAGTAATTATAGCTTATTCTCTTTTAGATACCAAAACATCTCTCAAGGGCATTTCGAGGCATATTTTTTATAATTTCACGGTTCTGATTTGTTACACATTTATATCTGTCTCTGTCAATCTGTCAGTCTATCAGTCTTCTGTCCTTGCTCTATGTGTAGGTGTACAGCTATGCAGCGAGCTAAACACTCTTCCAATTAAGGTTGAAGACAGGATTAGGTCTTTGAAGTTTTTACTGGAAGCAGTTGTGAAAATGTGAAAACAATATTGGACAACAATTTTAATGATAGTGATTACAAATCAGAAAAAGATAAGTTACCAAATAACAAGCATTTGAAACTATATTGTAAAGATGAATTAGTCCAGTAACAAAGAAACTAGATTAATGACAACATAAATTACCTGTTAGCCTTATAATTAGCTTATAATTAGCTAACGATACTTAGAATACATTAGCCTGAGACAGCTGTGTCTCAAATCACGTACTTCTGTACTTACACTTAATATTTTGAGTGCATAAGTGCGTTCACACTGACCAGTATGGCCAAATGCATTGTACTATGAGTACCCGGATGATGTACACATAACGGTCAGAAAGTTGAGTGTGCAACGCTTGCACACTTCTCACCCTCAATGGTAGCCATCAGGGCAAGTAGTGGAAGATGAGGGCCACCAACATATAAACATGGTGGCCGCGTTTGAGTATAGGCTCATTCAAGATGAACTGCGCCTCACTTGGAAAATAGACGAGATAAGACGGAAACAGCAGGCGGTGACAAACAGCAGCAGTCAAGCCAGACAGTTTCCAGCAGCCTTCAACAAATATACAGGAAGTCACAGAAATATTTACATCATGTTGGATCCACCTCACATTCGGATAGTTATGGCTGAAATAAACTTTATTATTATTCACATCAACCACACAAGATGAGTTTGTTAACAAATGAGACTCACTGCACAACATACAGCCTACAATATAGAGTTAAATATTACAATTACACAGAAAATTTGGATTTACTGCAAAACGTAATGTTGTAAGGTTAAAATTAAGATCCAATCAGCTCTTTGATCCGACGACAGCCATGCGCCTCACTCTCATGAGGTTATTCTTGCCCACGTATCCATGACGTCAGAGAAAGTCCGGATCAAGTCAGACACAAATCTAACTGGCGTGCATTATGCGGCGATCACCGGTGGTCGATTCTCGAATTTGTATTAAGACAACAGTAAACATTAATGCATTTGAGAAGTTTGACTATATATATATAAGTAAAAGTAAATACTTGTTTGTTAAATAGCGTTTCTGAGCTGGAGCCCAGCTTGTATTATTCCAAATAAACAAAACTGTTATTGGTGAAATGACGGTGCAAATGCATTACTTGGAATCAAAGTCAGGTATTGTGTGCAATCAGTTTTTACAAGGTCAGCAGTACATAGCCTGTCAAAATCAAACTAATATATATATATATATTATTATTACATTTTATTTTCTCCTTTGAAGCACTCTGTTATCTTAAAACTTATATTAAAAAAAGGTACACTTTAGCTGCCTCAGTTCAAGAGAATGCCAGCTGTTTTATATATGCACTATTAAACCCAAATGCTACACAAGACTATAACAAAACCCTGGCTCTTAATTTGCATTATTTTTATGTTGTTGTTGGCTGCAGGGGCCATCACTAAACCAAATTACTTCTGAATTTTTCTAAGAAAGGGTGGATAAATTAATCGAGGATTTTTAGCATCTTGTTTTTACTCACAGTACACTTGCAAGGTTTGTTGATCTTCTGTTTTTAAGTAAAGTGGCATAGTCCTGATGTACTCAGCCCATAGGTCGCAGTCTGTGTCTTATGTTTGTAAAGGGCTATTTGGCGTGATTTATGAACCAGAAAACTTTAACATCTTTTGGTTTTAAACTTCATCTGACTCTATGTAAATGCTTTCTCTCCCAACAGAGTATTTCATCTCATAGTCTTTGCAGTCGAAGAAACATGTCTTAATTAACAGGGATTTCAGTTGGGGTTTGCTAAATTACCTCTTTTCTGAACCAGGCGTTCCCACTCCACACATCACTGCATGTTAGGAAGGAATGACAGGGTTAACTTTTAATCAGTGTTGCTTGCACAGTAATTGAACGGCAGTATGTGCATTCCTTTGTGTTAATTGTCTTTAATTAAGTCTGAACACAGCAGATGCACTTGTCGGAAAATGGGTATTTCAAACACAAGGGACTGTCTTAAATTATTGACTTCCTCGAGTTTTTTATTTTTTTGCAGAAGGATCCAAACAATGAAGCCGGGGCCACAAAAAGAACTGTTTTGAGATTAATGGTTTTATGTCTTGGCTAATCCCCAAATGCCTTTTGATGTGATTATAAAGAACTGACTAAATGATCTGGTTAAGATATGGACTGATATGTTTTAAATCCTCTTCAGTAGCGTATTGCTCCAGTTCTTTACTAGTAACTGTCACATACTGTATATATTACACCACAACTTTGCACAGTGAAGGGCACTGGCTTCAGTAAGGGTCTGCCCAGTCCCACAGTATCATCTGGACAGGGCCAAAGGAAGACTGTACACAGACTAGCATGTATACACACACACACACACACACACACACACACACACACACACACACACACACACACACACACACATACAAACTCACAATAAATATTTTCACACAGTCAGTTGATGCTTCACTGCTGCTCTAGAAACACTCACCAGGCTGAATGAAATGAAAAGCATACCCATTACTCACCTGATGCTAGAATCAACACAATGAGTGTCCTATAAAGTGTTCAAATAACACTTCCCCACTTCCACCTTTTCAGCAATAATGATGTTAATATCAGCTGAACTTTTATATCACTGCCGAGCTCTCGCTTCAAAGCCATCGTTTTGGGACCAAAAAAAAGAGAGAGGAAGCTACGGCATCATGTAAATATAAATAAGTGTGTGGAAGGCATGTGTGCTCCGGGGGGACATTACTTTGTCATTGAAATGATAATAAAGTATGAAGGGTAATGAAATATCTGGTTGGAGGGCAAAACACTGCGAGCATGACAATGTGCAGTCGTGATGGGAGTACAGGAGGAAGACAGGCTGGAGGAGGGGAAGTGAAAGTCTTTCCTTGCTCCTGCTGTTCTGCTGGGTGCTTCCAATCACAAATCACTGTGCCACATGTCTGTAGACAAAAGGAGTCAAGCTTGGGGAAGAGTGTGCCAATGTTTCAGGGAGGAATAGTAATAGTTTAACAGCTACCTGTGCCCCAGCAGGGGTGTGGGGGGTGTAGTTAATGTAGATGGAAGTATTTCTTCTTACAGTAAATGTGTGTCTCTGGCTCTGCGCATGTGCTACTATTTAATAAACCATGTTGAAGAGTGCCTATGTGACTATGTGTGTGTGCTGTGTCATTGGAGCTCCTCCAGTCCCTCCAGCAGTGTGTGACGGTTGCAGCTGTGAGGGGAAGCTCGGTTCGCTCATCCTGCATCAGCAGCAGAGAGAGACTGAGAACTGGAGGGTGTGTGTGTGTGTGTGTGTGTGTGTGTGTGCGTGTGTGTGTGTTCTCCTTTGCTTTCTAACTGGTGGCTGTTGAGGGGCTGTGGGACAGCGGGAGAGAGCAGCAGGGAGGCAGTGGTCCAACCTTCACTAACCCCCATCAGGCGCAAAGCCAAGTGCCTGCTATTGAAACAAGCCAGGACACACACACACACACACATCAACATGCAGCTGCACACACACACACACACACACTCACACACTTACAGAAATGCACGAATAAATTTGCACCGACTCGTATTCAAACGCTATATACCAGCAGGCCCTTTTGGACACTGACACTCTGAGTCAGTGTTGGCTTGGCATTTATTTGTTGAAGTTAAATCAGTGTTCGGCACATTCAGCGCAGCCCAGCCGCTGAGTACTGGGTGTCCGTATCGTAGCTCGCCAGTTCTGTTGGAAGGTGCATAATGGCTTTATCGCTTCTGTTAAGTGTTGTAATTGTGGGAGTAAAAGCATTACAAAACGTTGTTGGCTTTAGCCTGGTGACAGAAGGATGTGTTCGCAATTACAGTACAGAATTAGTTCCATTTCAGTACAATCACTCCATCTGTCACAGCTGATGTATTTTAATATGAATGTCTAATCTCTGAGAAGGAAATGTCCTTTGGTCAGCCCTTTAATTGAAATAAGTTTCCTTACCCCTTATCCTCTAACTTTATTGTTTAACCACCTCCAACTACATCTGTGGTTCCCAACTTGGGGCTTCAAGACCCCCCTAAAGGGTCCCAAGATACATTTTAGGGGGTCACAAAATGATATAAGTAATAAGAAAATATATTTGTGGCACAAATTATGTTTGTGATGTTCTTTTTTTTCCTCATGAGCTATTGGATACTTTCACCAATCTAAAATATGTAAGAACTCCTCACAACTCATGGAAAGCCATAACTTGTGAACACGAGACACAATAAGACTTTGCTTCAGTTTAAGGGATCACAAGCTGAAAAGGTTGGGAACCACTGGTCTAGATGGATAATCTAATGTGTCCCCAAAATAACAGTTATGAACTTGGAAAATTGGCATTCAAATGCTTGATTCCAAACATGTTTTGTGAAGAATGAACTTGTTTTAAATTGTCAGGGTCTCTCTTTTATGGCTCCCAGGTCCTATTGTATTGTGCTGTATGTCAATGTTGAAAATTCATAAAAAAATTTAGTTTTTTATGTGACAATGTTTAAACTACGCTAAGCTGCAATTTCAACCAGTTCTCTCTTGTAAAATACATGGTGTATCTTAAGAGACTTGCTTGTTAAATTAAGTTTTAATAAATAAAATACCTAGTTACATACAGAGCCATCAAGACTATAAGGTTTCAGCCGTGCTAGCAGCTCTGTGAGGCTCTACTTAGGCACAGAGGTGCTTTGAGCTAAATGCTAATGTCAGCATGGCAGTGCTGACATGCTGATGTTTAGCTGGTGTAATGTTTAGATGAGACAAAGGAGGCCACACATGAGCTGTAACTAAAAATAAATTAATTTTACATAACTTAAAAGGAAATTAACAGACAAACTAAACACAACAAAACAGGATGGAAGCCAAGGGGAGAGAGACTGGCTGAGCGCCACCAGCTTCTATTGTCTTGCAGCAGATCAGGTGAGCTGAATCTCCCTGACGACCTGACTCCATCCACCAGGCTCCTGGAGAGAAAGGCCTGCTCAGAGTGGGTTGTCACAGGGGGGACATGAATGTCCATCCAATAGCTGTTTGAGATATTTCACTCAAAGTCACAGAATTCAACTTCATGGTGGCACAAGAGGAAACGTCAGGGTGTCAACACAGTGGATTCATCCTCTGGTTACCATGAATGTTTGTACAACATTTCATCATGTCCCCAGTCTGGACCAGATCATCTATTGCTATATAGACCCATGCTGCTAGCGTGGCAAAATATCCAAACAATGAAAAGTAAAATAAAAAACTTTGGAATTAGCTATGTGAAAAATGGAACCTGTACTCACTCTTCATCTTTTTAAATCTGTCAAAACTTTTCCTGCCTTGCTTATTTCTTTACATGCTATATACTGTATATCCCTGTTGTAATGTCCCTGTGCTGTGGATTTGAGCTCTTTATTATTTATTGTATATTGTGGGAACATGCTGTAGGAATGCAAGCATCTGCTGTAGGAATTTATAATACTTTATAAAAATCTCCCAGAACCTTGTGCACTGCTCAGAGTGTGTGTGTGGGTCGGAGGACATCAGGCAGATGGCCTTTTCTTCCCGTTCGGTCTCAGGGAGTGGGGGGGGCATGTAGGTGTGAGCAGGAATGTACAAGGACAGAGAAGTCTTTGACCGAGAGAGAAGTCTCTGTTTATTAGGTCACCCATCTCTCCCCATGCATGCATCTGTCTTCCTCTCCAAACCCCCTCCCTCCCTACCTCTATCTCTCTCTCCCTGTTTTACTGTGTTTCTTTTATCCCTCTCTGCATGCCCAACTTATCTCTGCCTTCTTTGCAAAGCCAATCAACAGACAGGGTAAATCATGTCAACACTTAGTTACCCTTAGTGGCAGCTTTAACAACGTGAGACTGGAAACAAAACAGCGCAGCAAGCCTATACTATTAAGGTAGGCACTACACATTGTGAACGAATTGCATTTATCTGCAGAGCTTCAGTAATGAGAATAAATCCTAGCTATCTTTTTCCTTCTCAGGGATATCTTAGCTACAGTCTTGATTCCTTCAGATTAATATCAACTTGTAGACATGGTGTAGCGGCACATGGCTTTGATCCTCTGAGGCTTTATCTGCAGAGTTGAACTGTCTTTTCTCTTTTTCTCTAAAATCCAGCAAAGCTTTATGTGCTATCTTTTCATCATCTTTAACTCCTTTGATTTGAAATTCACATGTTGTCTGAAAAATGTCCTTCCAGGTTGCCTTGGCTTGAGTGGTCAAAAAAAAGAGGCATATGTTCTGTCTGTGCTGTTCATATAATTGGGCAATTTCAAATGTGTGAAGCTATGATTTTGGTAGGAAACAGTCATGAGTACATGGAGGTGAGGGATGTAGTCATAGCAGCAAGATGAATATTGTCTGTGTCACTTTGTGGCATGTCAGTGAAATCTCTGCTGGTTTTTCAGCCTCGTTGGAAAACATGCAGAGCACACGCTTGACTGAGCAACACCACATCCGATCAAGGCAGTAAATAATGCATGTTAAAATCTTGACTCATGTTTTTGAAGTTTAAAGCGGGAGACAGACCCACCTAATGTGTTGCATTGTGGGCTTGATACATGCCTGCATGATGCAGCAGTGTGCCTACGAGAAGGAGAAAATTTATGAAAGACACATTTGCATAACATGATTTTTGTAGACATAATTTCCCTATTGCGATGGCTTTTAATGTGTGTTGCAGCAAAAACGAGAACTGATTTTTTCAATATTTAAACAAGCTTATAAATACACGCAATGATGTATGAGCAGTGTTGGGGAGTAGTGAACTATATGTAATTAAATTAGTCTTTTAAACACAGTATGCAGTAGCCTGCTGATAGTTCAACTACATTCATGCCAATTACAGCAAGCCTAACTGAGTACTCTTGCTTGGTGCAATATCCCCACCTGGCCTTGTTGGAAAGTGTCTGACTGATGGACATTGTATACAAATCAAATACAACATTCGGTGCACTTTCTCATGAATATATTTTATTTTGTGGGCTATTTTTGCAATAAACTCAACTGGCATGTGACTTTTTGTATTATATTTTCTTTATATCCGTGTCACATTGTCAGTTTAAACATTTTTTACAAAGTAGTTTGAACTGCTTTTTCTAAGTAGCTTTAGTTAACCAAACTAGACTTCTCCCAAGGCTGGTTCAACTTCTTTTAGAGGGAAGAAACTGGTAGCTTGCAAAGCTATGATTTCAAAGTAGCTTCCCCAACACTGTGTTTGGGTTTGTGTCTTAATGTGAAAGCCTGCTAATAGCTATCAGAGAAAAAGTTGAAGAGGGTAGGAGAGAGAGTTGAGTTCGCCGACAGGGCCGTCTGTCACCTGATTCCCTCTTCACTTCTGAAACAAACCTTTTTCAGAGCTATCTTTCACCCGCGGGGTATTCTCTTGGTGTTAGCAGTGGTGTGGTTGATGGCTGTCATTGTTCGACTCCATTTCACATCCTGAAGAGGCAGCTTGCCAAAGCAAACAAACAATCATGCTGCTCTTAAATATCGTTGTGTCATGTGGAGCTTCCCCGGCCTCATTTGCATTCATTTCCATGTTTTATTCACAAACACAGTAGCAAAGTGAATCAGGTCTGTACACAGACTATAAAGACATTTACATTAATATTTTTAAAGGTAGTTTAGCTCAAGTGAGGTCCTGTGCAGAGTCACACGTGACCTCTGATTAACAAGCGAAGGGAAAGAGACAGTAAGAGCAGGACAGAGTGGGAGAGATGTGCAGGGTATTGCTGATTCATACAACACTCACCTACAGTAACAGGAGCTGTCTGAGGAAGGAAATGGAGGGAAGGAAAAGGAGAGATAACGGGAGACAGAAGTGGGAAATAGATGGTGATGATTCAGAAAGGAAAAAAACCCATCCGTCCAATGTGGTGGCGGTCTGTAGAACAAACTCAATAGGAAGAGAGATGAATGAATATGTACAGAAAGGAGGAGGAGGATAAAGATAAAGAAAGGGGATGAGTGGGCTGAAAGCAAGCCTTTTCTAACAACTAACAACAAAAAAGGATGCTTATTTTTTCAACTGATCACACAGTTTTTCACAAGAACTTAACAAAATAAAACTATATAATTACTTCCCCAAAAACATGCTAAGAGTGATTTTTCTGCTGCTATTTTCCTGGATGGAAGCCACCTGACAATGCATGTTTCTGAAAAGCGCAGTGCACCCTGGGAATTTATTTGGGCCTAACATACTTCATCAAGCAGGCCAAGTAAAAATAAAGAAAAGGTTAGGGTTAAAAACAAGTTCTACAAAACATCACATCTCAAAATGTGTTAAGCAAAAGAGCATTAATGGGTTAAGGACTTGTGTGGTGACTAGAATTGTATAAAAACATACTGAGATCCGGATGCGTTTTATGATGTTATGATGATTTGAACGAAAAAGCACCAGTAAGCAAAGTTGTATTGAAATAATTGCATAAAAAAACCTTCCAAGTGAACAGGTAAATAACGTGAAACCACACCCTAGTGTCAAAAGAATGTGTGCAGCTTATACAAAAAATAAACAACACAGGCGAAATACACATTTTGTCTCCTACAGCTTGTGTTTTGATAACTGTATGTTCAGGTAAGTGTAATTTATGGCTGACTGCTGCTGCTGACAGCCCAGTGACCAAACACATGATTCATTATGACCTATGAACCTGGAAAAGCTTCTTCTGCCCTGGATGCTGCTTATTATATATATTGTGTGTGTGTGTGTGTGTGTGTGTGTGTGTGTGTGTGAGAGAGAGATGATGCTTCTGTGTTTGTGTGCATTGGCTGCCTTCTTGTATCACCCAGCTCTATCAGGGGGATTGCACCTCTTCAAGTCTAGACTCACATGCCCCCTCACTCTAAAAGTCTGTGGAAAAAAGAGGCTTTTTGTCTGAGTTTAATGGAATGGAATAATGGGATAAAACCACTGGTGTCTCATGATTCAGGTTTTCTACACACAAGACTACATTAATCAATCTAACTCTGATTTGTTTACTACATTTTTTGTGTGTGTGGTGCTTCACATTTTTGTAACAATGTACATTGTGCTTTCTTTAACAAGTTTGGTATGTTACCTAGAGGTTAGGTTAGGTTAGGTTTCCGCTTTCATGGATCAGGTCTTAACTCAAAGATTTTAGAGGTGCTGGTAGGTGGATTTTAGATTTTTACCCAAACTGGCTGTGTAAATCAGCTCAAAATATGAAATATCAGCAGGCTCAATTAACAGTTGTGATAATCAGCCTTCAAAAACTTTAATCAGTTGACTGTAATACTCACCTGCCTGTCCCCTGCTGTGTTTTTTGTGTCCCCGTGTGTGTCTTCAGCTGCGGGGCGGCCCTCGTGGCCGGGATGCCACTGTGTGCCTTGTCAGTCCACAGTGGACGGTGAGGGGCAGGAGGAGGGGACTGAGTGCAGGAGACTGAAAGGAGGCGGCTCGCACCAATCAGGAGACATGAACCTCTGCTGGAACGAGATCAAACGCAAGTCACACAACATCCGGTAAGAGGACATTCAAATTGGTGTTTACTGTAACAGTATGGAGGGATGGGTGTTTTCAGGGGCCAAGATGCCTATTGTGTGTGAGAGAAGGAACTGGCTGCATTTGGAAACTTCAGGGGACTTCTGTGGCAACAATAGCTGCACAAACTGATGATTGGATTTCTACCTAGAAGTTGGATCAAAATAAATAATTCCATTACTTTGTCAGGGTGCACATTAAAATCTGACATGATCAGTTTTAGCTTCATACAGTTGGTTTGTTAGCAAGCAGGTAGCTGTTACAGTTTATTTTAAAACACATTCTGGTTTACTGAGATTCACTGAGTTTACTGAACATTTCTTCTGTCTCCCTCTTTATAGCCACTGTTTGCATACACAACTCGTTGGTATGGGGGTGTGTAATGGAACTAACTATGGAACTAATAAAAGTCTTTTTTTAGGTGAGTTTCATGGCTTAACCATAATGATAATTTTATACAGACTCTCAACCACAAGGAAATTAATACTTTTTCTAATTGAATAATAAGTAAGGATTGCACTGTTAATTACTTTGGCCATCCTTTTGAGGTTGTATCTCTGGGAAACATTATGCTAATATGTGTAAATTTATGTCCAGCCAGTCACACAGGGGAAGAGAGCCTAATGATGTCTAAAAAATATATATACTGCCTCTTTCCTTGTTGACCGTCCACGGTCAGTTTTCTGGCAATTATAAAAGTATTGTCTAATAATGTGCTGTCACACAGTTATGCATATTTCAGCACTCCTTCCAGTCAGCTGATTAATTATTGATATAACATGGGTTAATACTTCCATTGCACAAGTTACACTCGAGACGTTTACCAGTGCTAAACAATTAAAGGGCGTACATGTTGTTTGATGCTTAATTGGAAACTGTCCAGGCTTGCCGCATCACTTCTGTTTCTTCAATTCAGCTGGCATCCTGTTTAGACAATTGGCCCCTTAATTGCTTACTTGACCCTGATGTATCTAGGAAGAGGGAGGGGGAGGTTAAGGAAGGATAGTTGTGTGAAATTGGTTAAGACAGTTTCCCCTGCAGTCCTGTGTAATGAGATCACTATGGATGGCCTGCAGTGGCTGTTTATACCCGAGCTGCACTCTGACTTCATCAGGCTGAGAGAGGAAGGGGGGATGGGAGGAATACTGGAAAAAGTCGATGGAGGGATAGAGAGGGAGAACAGACAGCTGGTATTAAATCATCACACAAGAGAGATGGGATGGAGGGAAATGGGAGGGGCAGAGAGAAATAAGGATATAAGAATGAATGAATAAGAAAGAGCTCCACCAAAAAGCTATCTAACCTTGAGGTTGAGTGCTGTCCAGAGGAAACGTCTGACTGCGTTTAATGCCAGCAGCTGGACAAGTGCAGACGACTGGCTTTATAATGGCCTGTCTGGCAGTGATTGACAGGTGGTTGAGGCTCCGTTCCAATAAAAGTCATTGCTGCTTTCTTCTATGCTTTAAACTGTCATACATTACACCCTATAGTACATTGACTGAGATTAAGTTAAACTTCCTCTGTTGTACTCTGGTTGTCATTTATTAATGAGACTAAGAGTCTACAGCCGTGCTAGTGGCTCTGTGAGGCTGTACTTTTACAGTGGGGCTTTGAACTCAATGCTAACATGACAATGCTAACATGCTGATGTTAAGCACGTTACCATGATCCCTATCTCAGTTGTTAGCATGTTAGCATGCTAATATTTGCTAATTAGTGCTAAAGTACTGCTGAGGCTGATGGGAATGCTATTAGTTTTGCAGGTATTTGACCTGATGGTGGCATTAGATGAAAAATCAGAGGATGACCAAAGTCATGCCATGCATTCATTAACTTAATGAATGCATGGCTTTAGCATGGCCAATTCTCCACAATTTGATATGTGATGTGAAAACTCCCATATCTAAAAACACACTGAGAACAAATACATTAAGATAAGGATTAAATAGCGCAAGGGTTAATGTTTACAGATGGCAGTTGCACAGAGAATTTATCAGTGTGACACAGTGTCGCTCAGCTAATTGGGCTCAGCGTTGATAACAGAAGGTTAGGGGTTTGATCACTTTTTTGGCATTTTGTATGTAAAGTAGGCAAAATCATTACACACTGTGAGCCATTGCACGCATACTCACCAGCTGCATAGCATGTGTTATTGACTACAAAACAGTGCTTTGATGCCATTGGCAAAAACTGTAGACATGCTGCTCTCATTGCTGTGTGCTTTGTGCTATATCAAGTTGTGGTTTAATGTCTTATGCAGGATTGAGATAATAGCCCCAAACAAGTGGACCACAATACTGCATTGCACTGTGTCATAATCACTGCTGAATGATTATGATAATATATAAAAGAGACATTTATTACCACAAGCATATTGTTGATGCCATTCAGCCATCTGTAACTACTGTGTAAGAAAATACAATATGAGAGTGTGGGAGGTTTCAGTGAATTTATGCTATTTACTCAGTAGAGACTGCGCTTTAGAAAAGGATGAGTTCTTTTTTTAATGGTTGTGGAATTCACTCAATGGATAGTCAGGGAATTATCTGGCATTCCTTCTTCATTCATTTGTTTGTGTCCCCTGAACTGTACATGCCTTTACACATTTGAAAAACTGAAAAAATGAAGCTTATGACAACTACCTCAAGTCTTTTTTTGTTAAGCCAAGCTAACTGGCTGCTGACTGCAGCTTCTTATTCACAGTACACATATGAGAGTGGTGTCGATTTTCTCATCTAATTCTTGGCCACAGACGTATTTCCCAAATGTCCGACTTTTCCTTTAAGATCAACTACATGGGAAGTACTCATCAGTGTGTAGTTTTGTAATTAATCTCCTGCTTAGTGTATGTTAGTGTTAACAATGTGATCAAGGTGTATTTCCGCTGAAACCATCTGCACTGCATCCCATCCTTGCATGGCAGTCAAGCACAGCTTGCTGCTGGATCATCACACATCTCCCCCAGTGTAGTACTAGCACAGAATACTCAGTCAGTCATAGGTGTGAGCTCTTCAAATAGATTTGACATGTAACTTTGTTGATTACAGTGTTAACCAAACTGGTTACATTATCAGGCATTGTTGAAATTCAGACTGTGCCACATAGTGAGGTGCCCACTGTTTTGGGAATGCCCGTCGGGGTGGGTGTGGGTGTCTTGGTGGCATGTTATGAATTTATTTGCCGCATGGCTCAGATAACTGCAGAGAGCCAGCCACCCACGCTTAGCGTCTGTCTGAGGGCAAGGGGAGACTTCTGAGTGTTTTTGTCATTACAACAATGTTCCTATCTGTATCCACCAGTACATCAGTTAATAACCGTCTCATTCAATGTCTCTTTTATTCCTATTCAGTCTCCACCTTTTTGGTCTTTGTTCTGCTGTTGCTATTTTTTCCTTGCACATATCCATCCTCAACCTCTATTCTTCTCTGCATCCTCCCAACCTGCCTTCTACAGTCTGCCCAGGCATAGTGCAAAGCCCTTTGGTTTTTCTGTGCTCCACTTTCCCTACATCACCCTCTGGCAAGGTACAATACAATGGCTGCAGGACTTATTAAGCTCCAGTTACATGTTAATGATAATTATATTGTTGAAGGTTAGGGGTGAAAACCTAGTGGTGCTAGAGGGGTTAGCGATGGGGTGGCAGGTGTGTGTGGGACTCTGTTGGGGGATTCAGCCATCACTCATTCAGTCGTTGAAGGAATGGATTTTGCTTACGCTGCTGCTAAAAAACCATTCTGAGATTCAGTGGTTTATTTCAGGGTAAGAAACAGGCAGCATTTTTCCAGCAGGTTATGTATATATTTGCTCAGTCTCACATTATTACTCCATTATACTATTGGAGGTGGCTTGAGCTGCTAGGTCAGATATTACAAATGTGCCCCACATTTCAGGTTGATGATTTTACCAGATTCTCAGTTTATAAGTATATGAAATTCTTTGAGGTTAATTCAGCCATGCAATCATTACTTCAGGCCTCACTCAAAGCCCATTCTCTTTTCCTTGAAAGACTGCCATTGACGTCAAGTTTATCACACTGGGTAAAGGCTGGTAAACCAGGAAATGAAGATTTGATAAAGAACAATGAAGGGCTGACGAAAACAAACTTTGATACACTGCAATGATAAAACAAACCAATGGGAATTTAGGAGCTCCATGAATAATTTGATGAATTACCACTTTGTCTGTGTATGTAGAGCTTGAAATTAAACATGAGTGAAGCTGTGAGGAGAGCACTGAACTGCACCTTTGTACCATCATCTGGTGCAGAACAAATCAGAGGTGGTCTTGTGCAGATTAGAGACAATGTTGTACTTATTGGACTGCTAGAGTGTCTGTTTGACTTGCAGGAGAAGATAATCAGGTTTTGTGCACACACTGTACCCAGGCATGCTGAATGGTTTATATGGAGCAAATCAAATCCCCAAAGGAGTGAAAACATTGTGCTGTTGGAGCTGCAAGAACAATGAAGGATTTGATACATGCTTTGTAGATTAGCTCTGTTTGCTTGAAGACCTGCAAACCAAGACCTGCATGGAGGTCAAGTCAGTTGAAAGCCCTGATCAATATCTTAATTTGCATGTTTAGAAAATAGACCTTTAACACCATTATAAAACAGCGATTAAAATTAAATTAAGCTATTTAAAACGTCAATTCAATCAATCAATTTCAGGATGAAAGCAGGTTTAAATCTTGTGTTTTGATTTTTAGGATAAAAAATTGCATCTTTAAACATGCCCGTACATACACTGCACATGCACCTACACACGGATAGATGAAGAATTATATTATTATAAATAATTGATAAGTGGAACATTATCTATACCAAAATATGCATTTGAATGATACCTGCTGTCCAAGATTTACTCTCACTATGAACTCCGGATGCTGAAAGTTAATTGTTTTTGCAGTGAAATTATTGTGATGACTGTAGGCAAATATGGCCTACTGCCTTTTGGAATAACGAGTTCACACTAATTAGTGTACTTCATATTGATCTCAAAGACTTTGTCATACTCAATAAAAGAAACTAATTAGCAACGTTTTGAGCCGGGATCTGCAGAGTCATGCCCAGATATTTTGAGGGTTAGTGTCTCAATTCCAAACCAAGGGCAGTCCCCTTTTCAACAAAAGACACAGTAAAGTGTGTAAGAACCAACAGCTTGGCAAAGAAGGTCTTTCTTTAGCTGCCTTCCTCAACACTTCTTCACTGCCTCAGTCTCTGTATTTAGGCGGCACTGTCTCTCTAAACATGGCAGCTTAATTTAAAAAGCTGCATTAACCTTAGCCAACCACAGTCAACAATTAATCTGTTTGAGTTTGGTAAACGTGTCTTGGTAAACTAAGCAATGTGATGAAAATGCAAAAGTGTTTACATGGTGTTGGCAATAAAAATGATATGAGCACTTAAAATGACCACAAATGATGATAAACAGTGCAAGTCATCAAGTCTAAAAGTCACAACACACTGACCATGAAATCAAGCAGTCAAATATAGCTGTGACATGTCTCTACACTAATTAACTGATTTATCAGAATTAATTCAAAATTAAACCATCATACAGTAAAACCTTAGAGTCAAACAGGGACATCAAACAATAACTACTGAGTAACACATCTACACATTGACATATTGTGTTCATTAACAGCCAACCTTCTTAAGTCACAGAAAGATATTGTAGCACAATAAGTTGACATCACCCCTTGCTGAATAGGAACTTGGCAGGCTTTCTTATGGTAATAACTCTAAGACTAACATCAGCAGCAGTAGCAACGACAACAATACTCATAATAATAACAATATATTTGTCTTTTTTTGGTTGAGAGGCTGACTTTACTGAAAGAGGCAGTGGCTTGAGCTGCTAAGCTCTCACTACAACTCTCCAGCTTACATAACAGCTACTTGTTATTTGAGAAAGCTAATATCAGCCAACAAACTGATCAGCATCGCCTGCCCCATTCCCACAAATGCCCTGCTTCTCTCTGGAATACCAGTCTTGAAAATCTCTTCAATAAGAAAACAGGTAATTTGACTCTAGTTGGTAAATAACTAAATAATGAAAATCCCTTAGTTTGCTACATGTTATTCCTGTCTGCTTCTTGTTGAGTTACTCTACCAGGCAAAATAAGCTATCTGAACATATTCCATAACGATTAAAGTGATCTTTTACTTTGTGCTGGAAGTCACATAGGCTACAACGCTGTCAGTATTCAGCAGGAGATGAGCTGCTAGGCGAGTGGTCACAAACAGATGCTCTTACCTACAACTGCATGCTGTTACAGTCTATGGTTAATTTTGAATGTTGGGGGAGAATGGCTGACGAATGGAAATTGATCATGGTTTGACTTACAACCACTACTTAGTTAAGGTTAAGGGACCTTTTTCGTCTTGGTTACAGTAATAACCACTTGCTTAAGGTTAGGGAAAGACCGTGGTCATAGTAAAAACAAACTAATGTTGATTGACGAACAGCAGCCTTCCTTGTGAAAGTCTGCTCTATAAAACACAATACCTTCTCCCTTCCTTTGCTCCCAACGGACAAGAGTTATAAATTCTACAGCTGCTACAGGGCTTTGTCACTAAAACAAAACACATGTCATATTCGATCCTTTGCTGGAACAACTGATGTTGTAGTTATTCTGAGGAGGAGTATTATTAGAACTATTATGGGGGAAAGTACTGATTTATTTATTCCAGTAATGCAACCATGTACAATAATTCTAAACGTTCTCTTGAACGATAACGGTAATAAAATGGTTATCTATATGTCAGTGAACCCACACAAATACACTCACTCATACACAAAATAAAAAGGAATACTGATTCCGATGAAAAACACCTACGCTTACACACAACACAAAGAAGCCTGAACAGTATGATCACTGGTTTATTGTCCCCACACATGTATTGGACATACAGCACTCTAGTTTTAAGAGAGGAGTGGGATCATCTAATGACCATTTCAGCAGTGGTCTCTTGTGCTCCTTATTTGTCATCTTTAAATTATTTTCAACACTTTTTACACTTCCTCTACTATCTGCTGCATTAACAACACTCTACATTTATGATGCATTATGGGTCCTTTGAGTGTGTGTACGCACTTCTGTGTAACTACCTGTATGCATTTGACAGTATAATTTAAATGGGCAAGATTCATTCACATCTTTACATAACAGTGTAGAGTGTCTGATACAGGCACACAATAAATTTGTGTTCTCAACAATACAGCACTTTAACTAGACATACTAATAGTGGCATGTTGGTGTTCACTGTATATGCTGCAGGAATCCCTATATACTAATAATTGTTTTGTAAGCATGAGCATAATGTGGAAGAATGTGTCATTAATAAAGGCAATTTGTGAATGTGGGTTAGTTATAGTTATATACTGTATCAAAGTAAGTCACTTTGATACAGAGGAGGACAATCTTGTTCTTATTAAGAAGGTTTTATTCCTGTTCTTAAAGCTACACTAGTCAAGATGGAGAAAATAGAGAAAACTATGTTCCACCCTAAACGTGTTGTTTGATTTGTCCAAATAACTCTGAAACTTGGATTTAAATTGCAGTACACAAACTCAATATCAAAAGAAAGCTGGATTTCATGTTACATAATTAGCCGTGGAAAGTTTATTGGAAAGTTCTTTTGAAACCAGCTGGATTTGTGAAAACAAGCAACCTGTGTGCAGTTTACTGATTTTACATCCCGTGATTTGGAGGAATTGTTTACATGTAATGTTTTTAATTTATTTAATTTCTGATAAATCTTAATTTCCAGCGTTGTGTTGTCATTTGGAGATACAAGCTTTTATATCTGTAAAGAATTTGTTACCAGAGTGTATTACCCGTGGGCGTCAGCTGCTGTAAATAGTATAATGTCTACAGTATTTCCAGTTATGGGAAACAGGCCCAGAGCTGGTTTGCTGTTGTCACTCAACAAATGTGTTTCCCACTAATCAGTAAGATGGCTGTTGGAAGAGACGCTTTAGGCAAGGCGACAGTAAAACTCCTCCACCACAAGAGAAATCCCTGAATGCATCACACACTGTACCCCTACAGTGCTGCAAATCAAAAAGGGAAGCAGAAGGACAGAGAAACCTAGGGAAGGCTGGCAAACAAGAAACATTCCATTTTTTTGTTTACATCACGACACATGATTTATTGATATTGAAGTTAAAATCTTTCAGTTACTCACTGCTGCCATTTGAGACCATCAGTGAATGGAATAGCCTTACAGTGGTGGCTACATTCGTTTTGTGCACAACATGCTCAGTGCAGGTGAGGGATGGCAGCTGCCTCAAGTGACATTGATCAGGTTTCTTGGGAGCAACTATGATTAGAGCCTGTGATTTAGGTACACGTGTGTCTCCATACATCATGAACACCACAGTAAAAGTTACCTTGAGGACATGTTTGCAGTTTCCCAAATCTACAAATGTAAAATAATGCAGTTAGTTTCTTTTCAAGGAGGTCAAGGCAACAGGTGTGTACCTTTTCCTCCAGTTCACCAATTTATTTCTGGCTGCATTTTGTTTTGCAGTATTGAAAACAGATTCACCAACTAGAAAACATTAACATGTCTGTACCTTCTGTAGATGTAGAAGAAGTACAAAGAAGTTAGTTGGCAGTTGCTTAAATATCTCTGTTCCATAGAGTGCTTTCACACTTGCAGTTGAAATTTGAGCTAGGCCAATATCAGCTTATTGCAGATATATGCAACATAATTTAGAAACAGTGTCTCCACTGCTGTTGATTTTTCAACTCTAAAATGTCCCAGTATATATCTTAAAAATCTATCTAAAAACACATTTAAAGGATCTTTATCAAGATTGTTTGTTTATGTTTAAATAAAATTACTATCTGCTTATGTATCGTTATCTCATTTTTTAAACAAAATTATCAATATCAGTAAATCCACTGTCAGCCGGGCTACAGTCTGAAAATGGGAAATATTTGGTAATATATCAAATGTTTCTGGACCTGGGTGTGGACCAAGAAATCATACCTGAATCGTGTACCTGGCAATCAGGCAATCTGAGATGTTTGTGTGCAGTTACAAGGCATTCAGTTCTCCCCCACTGGTTACAGTCTTGGAAACAAGAATACGGAAATGATAAAATACCTTTCAGCTGTATGAGCTGAGAATAACATGCAAGGTTGACTTACCACTCACTGTTTTATTCCAGGGTGAAGAGAAGCACTCATTTTTTACCACCCGTACAGCTTTGCTCATTTTGTGGTCAGTGGTTGTTTGGCTTCATGCACCTGAACATTGTCTTCCATCCTTAATTCATATGTCAAGGAAAACCATCTCTTTTCTTGGCAATGGCGGTAAACTACCACACATTCCTTAGCGTGTTGGGAGGGTGGACGAACAATCAAAGTCTGGTTCAGATGCAAACAGACAAACCAAGTGTGAAAATGAACTAAGTCGACACTTTCTGTATCTGCTTCACAATAAAATGAAGCAACTATGTGAAGCAGCAACAGATAGGATTTTATTTGCATTAAATTACTGTAGCGTAATCACACATCACAGTGACTCATTTGGTTTGCTGGATTGAATTGTTCAGAGCCAGTGGGAAAATTACTTTTACACCCTGTTTCTGGCTCTTTGCTCTGTGTGATGGAGCGAAAAACTCTGCAACTCAGTTCTACTTTGAATTAATTGGTGTCTGAGTTGGTCTAGGGTCTTTGTAAGGATGTGCTCTGGCCGCATAAATTTGGTGGTGTATTTTTAGTTCTTCTTATGATCTAAATATTTCCCTAACCTTAACCAAATTATTTATTTGCCTAATATTACTACAGAACAGATTTTTTATGTGTAAATGTGATGACTATATTAAAAGTGGTGTATTATAATGTACATGAATTTACTCCATGTACTGTAGTACATGGAGTAAATTCATGGACTTGTTTGTATTGTTGTTTGATTCTATGCACTTCCTCACTGTAGTGACACAATGCAATGCAACTACTATGCAATGCAACACAATATAAAGCAATGTAATGCAACACAACACAGACAAGCCTGATTTTACTTCTTTCTCTTTCAACATACTGCAGAACTCTCTCCATCATTCTTCCCAAACTAGGTAGTCAGTCTGCCCAAACCTGAACCTAATCTTAACAAACTAGCTAAAAGTAACAATTTGACCCAATAAATGTGTCGGCATCTAAATCTACTTTCATTTAGGGCTTTCGCAGTTAGGCATCCCTTGAGATTTGGGGAAAAAATAAATACATATGCACACGTTTGAATATATACCCTTTCAACTAAATGCAGTGTTGCTATGTCAGTGTGGCCTATCATACACACTTGCACTTTTTGCCAGCTCTGCAACTGAGAGAGAAGGAGAGAGAGAGAGAGAGAGAGAGAGAGAGAGAGAGAGAGAGAGAGAGAGAGAGAGAGAGAG
>JAVQJL010044160.1:0-41591 GCA_036024295.1 Nannoperca obscura | reverse complement strand
TTAAATTTTGCCCAGACACCTAGCGGGGGGACAACCGGCCATTTTCATTTGATAACGCCCCACTCCCCGCCCCCCCCCCCCCCCCCGGTTCACGTGTTCTTCAGTCTGTCTTTCAAACCACTGTTTGTGCTGTTTATCCTCTCTGGGTGTGTCAGCAATATTGTACAGTGCAACACTACAATATCCATTTGATATTTTAAAAAAAGACGGGACTTGTTGGCCCTAAAGAGATCAGAACAGTTTTCTAGGCTGTCCCATCTCCTCTCCACACATTCCTTCACCAAATCCCATACTCATTCTATTTTTCTACATCTGTGTATACATGTACAGTGCTTCTGTTCGTCCTGTGGTGGATATTTCTTTGTCTGCGTCTGTCAATGGTCCTCATTGAGAGGTGAAGAATTTACCATCGGCACCGGAAGAACGACCACAGCCCACATCGGCATGGAGACGCATTCCCCTCTCCCTAAATTAAGTTTTCGCCACCTCCAGTAAACATGAATGTGACATGCATATTGTGCATTTATACCATAGAAATACAACACATACCACGTCTCTATACATTATATCCACATGTACACACTAACTGAAGCTCTTAATCAGGTGAATGTTTGTATTGATGCTCACTCTGGGTGTCTTTCGAGGCTTGTGTTTAAAAAAAGAAAAGAAAATGAAGCTTTTTTTTCTCATTGATTCAGTGTCTTTCCTCTGTGTAGTTAAAATGAACCATTTGCTTAAGAAAAAGCTTTCTACACTCACTATACCATAAATAAAATTTTGAATGTACATACAACTTTCTGGCCGTTTGTCATTTTGAATCTCTTACTATGATTTATACAGCATAGAAATAAATATTTACATTTTAAAAGTTAACAGCTGAAAATGACTGAAGCACAAACGTAAAGAAAAATGCTTGCCATTTTATTCCCTCTCGTGGACAAAAAGGGGTCCAACAGTTTAGGGAACAAACTAGATAAAATACAAAACAGGTCCTCTATAAATGGAAAATATGAAAATACACTTGTCCTTGTGGCTATCAAAAACATGAAGTAGCGGTATATACAGTGGGAATGGTCCTAAGCTACAGACAAGGAA
Organism: Nannoperca obscura; assembly: GCA_036024295.1. Classification (NCBI taxonomy): domain Eukaryota; kingdom Metazoa; phylum Chordata; class Actinopteri; order Centrarchiformes; family Percichthyidae; genus Nannoperca; species Nannoperca obscura. The sequence goes on along the minus strand of JAVQJL010044160.1, from coordinate 40,496 downwards.
CACGTTACACAAAAGCTCTTAACCGGGTTTTCAGTTGCACATTAAAGCATTCAGTCGCATGCACACAGATGCATTTCTCAGTAATCGCACAGACATTCGCGCCCTCATCCTTAACACGCTTCTCTTGGTTAGAGTGAAAGAAATGCTAAAAATAACAATGTTTTTATCCTGCCTCAGTCTAACTTCAATCAAACTGTAAAGACAATAACAAAGTTGTTAATCCACAATGATCAGCCTTGCATTTCTGTGCCTAATGAACACAGTTGTGTCAAAAAAAAAGGAAAGAAGAAGAAAGTTGATTTGATTTCCAGTCAGTGGTGGAGAGCAAAGTTTTCCTGTGGCAGCAGGAGAGCTCTGTGACGGGGGGCCTCCCTTCAACTGTCTTTGTCTAGTGTCGTGGTGGCCAGGGTCACAGTGGTGATGGGCTGGCCAATGCCGTGCATCTGCATGCGAGCCAGCTTCTTCTGTTCACACTCGGTCACCAGGTTGTTGAGCTCGGCCGCACTGTAGCCTATCAGAGTTCTCAGGTCGCACACAAACTTGTAGACGAAGCGTTTGCCCTGCACCTTGCTGATCATGTCCCCGTCGTAGTAATACCTAAGTGAGAAGATCAAAGTGAGAAGATCAAAGTCAGAATCTCGCTACACAATGCCAAACTAAAACCATAGAGTTTGTAAAATCATGCGAAACAAGGCACCTTCATAATTCGTGCTTTTCAAAGCACCCTTGACACCCACACGGCGATTAAAGGGGCACTCCACTGTTTTTACATGCGTACATCAGTTTACTCATCGTATTAAGTACCACTCTGTGGAAACGGTTGTATAACGTTTTATGTGGCCCATCATCATCTTGGTCTACACTTGCAACTTTAAATTTTTAACAGTTTGTCTGAAAGATGTTTACCAAGCAGGGAGGTTAAAAAGATAAATGCTATCAAGTTGCAAGCATAGACCAATGTAGGATCCAGTGCTTCTGGAACTTTCTCCTCAACTAGGGACTAAAAGTCTGGATGTTTCAGCCTCTGCTGCACTTGTTTTGACCATTTTCAATCTGTCTCTCCAGCTTAAGAAGTGGAAGTGCTACGCCACTGAAGCCTTTAACAAACAAAAACAAACAAACCTGAGGGCTCTGCTGAGTTTCTCATAGTTCATAGTAGGCTTGTTCTTGCGCTGGCCCCACTTTTGCGCCACAAGCTCCGGCTGGTTGAGTTTGAACTCGCCCTCTTCGCCCACCCAGGAGATGCAGTCTCTTGCGTCCTTGTCTGTCAGCAGCTCCAGCAGGAACTGCCACAACTGGATCTGACCGTTGTTGCCTAGCGCCAGAGAGACACAGCATTTATTGTGAAATGTATTTAAATAATCCTAAAAATGTTGTCACAAAATAATAGATGCATTTGCCTTGAAGAAGGCCACACCACAACACTAGGAATGTGGCATCACACATTTGTGGAGTGCTTGGAGTAGGCCTGCAAAAATTCATTAGTTATTATTTATTACTCTGCCATTTTTTCCCCTCAATGAATTTTATGGTCTATTGTTTATATTGTCAACAGCCCACAACTCAAAAGATAATTAGTTTAGTATCATGTAACGTAAATCAGCAAAATCTCACATTTGTGATGTTTTTGGAGACAAAATGACTTCGCGATTAATGGTTACAGCTTGGAGCTCTGCCTATTTTCACATCTGTACACACGCCGATTGTGGAGCAAAGCAACATTACAGTCGGATTGTCAGCTTTGTAAAATTAAACAAATTGCTCCCTGACTGCTTTTCAGCCCTTTCAGGAAAGTTCATCTGAAGAAACATGTAAGCTGCTTACATAGAAACCAACGTACTGAGGCCTCGTGTGTCGTGTGAACTACCTGTGCGGTTGCCGGGCGAGCTGCGCTCCTCTCCTCCTGAAATACGGGGAGTTCTGGGGCCGCGGCTCTGCTTCAGTACCTTTATGGCAGTGGGCGTGCTCACTTGGGTCGGGATTATCTGCACAGCTGGAGACACGGACGGCAGAAGTAGAGATGAACAGAATATCAACAATCACAACGACTGCTCGATTTTGGATTTGGCACAATTTAATTCCCTTGAATTTCTTGTTAAATAGATGGAATTTGTCAACTAAGTTGTGAGAAGACCAACTCCATCAGCAAGAAAAGGACAACTTTAGCACTAACTTTGGTCTAATTCTCTTTAAATTGCCTGTCAAATTAAAAGGGTTCACTGTGTCACATTTCATCAGACCAGAGAACCAGAGCAACTATTTACTTGACAAATCTAGTCCATAGGCGAGTATCTACATGTGTCAACATTTACAAGACCTCTAACTGCGCTTTTGGCGGATTTCTCAATAAAACACTTACGCTGATCAATGGTGACAGTAGCGTCTCCTCCAGACTGGTCCTGACTTGCCAACACATCTGAAATAAAGACAAGGGATTAGGGCAAATTCTTTATCAAATTAATCAGACCATGATTACTGTTCCTGTTACAAACAAGATGCAACTTTGACCTTCATTTTACTGATTCCTTAAAAAAACACACCGTCAACCACCAACTGCATGTCCAAACTGGACACACACGCTCCTAAACCCTACAACAACTCTGTCTGACTTACATTTGCGTAGGAGTTCCAGGTGACTCCAGAGAATCTCTCCATTGGGCACTTTCTGAAGGAACTCGTCCTGGTTGAATGAGCAGAGGTCTCGACCCGGGATGTGAATGCTGCCTATTTCCATCTCATCGATGTTAAACTCCTTCATTACCCAGACAGCCCAGTGGATCACCTGGTCAGCTGACCAGAGCACAGGGTCTGAGGAGCGAGAGAGAGAGAGAAACCTCATACACTAACAACCAACCACGTTTATTCATCACCACACTACGGATGTCCTTTCTCACAGTAATGTATATATTTAAGTGGTCCTCACCATACGGTATGCCCAGGCGAACCTGCTCTTTGCGGTAGCCTTCAAGTGCTGCGGCCCAGCGTGTCACCTGCTCCGACGTCTCATCAGACAGGCCAGATCGCTCCACAGCAATGAGATGACCCTCCTCCACCAGAGTGCCCTCCTCTCCGGCTGCATCTGGATCAATCACCACCTCTACGGTTTCTACTGGCTTTACAATCTCCAAAATGTTTAACTTCTCCTCGCCTGCACAAGGGAGGAAAAAAACAAAACAAAAGGAGAGAGGTTGAAGTGTGTATGTGCAAATTTGAATTTGGACACAAACTGCAACATTGGACTTTATATTTATATAAAGTTATCAGTACCTGGTTTAGTTATAATCTGCAGGCTGAGCTGCACTGTGCCATCTGTCTTTACTCCCTGATCGAAGAGGCTGTGATCAGGGTGAAGCTAAAAAGAAGAACACAACAGATAAGCAGAATCACAAGTGACGAGACAGCAACAAAATGATGGAATCACAGAGATCTTGATATGCTCCATGCATGAACACTGTTACCTGAATGTCCTGCAAGCAGATCTCGTATGCATCCAGTGACATTTGGATGCGGGGCTCCAAAAGCTTCTTCAAATTGCCAATGGGCTCATTGATGTCGATATCTTGCTGAATCAAATCTGATGCAGTGATGGTCTGCTCCTCAACACTATAGGAACAAGATGAGAAAAACCACTGTAGATGTGTAGTTGCCGCACGTGCAAAAGTATGCACTTCAAATTACCGTGATCTTGCTTACCCTTCCTCCAGGCATGCCTGTTTCTCCCGCTCATCGATCTCGATCTCTATCATCTCCTCTGGTTCACTTTTAGACATTCTGTTTTATGCAGAGCGGAGCTGTGGGAAAGTAATGAAACAGGTGTTCAACTGTAGTTAATATACATTATTTATGATCTAAATATTTGGCAATATATTCACAAACCCAGTTTTAATTTCAGTGGTGATGAAATCAATCATTAAAATGAATAGACAACAATTTGGTAAACCAACTGATCATTTAAGTTATTTATCAGGCAAATACACTTTTGTTCCTGCATTTTAAATGTGTGAATTTTCTGTGATTTTCTGGTATTTGATATTGTACACTGAATATTTTTAGGTTTTAAATAAAGATTCCAAGCGATTAATAAATAAATACAATCAATCAGTTAATCTATTGTTTAAATAGATTAGGTAACTTAGAAAGGGGCTTTTAGTTAGATTTAAAAATTATATTCAACACACTACATAGTTATTACTACTTTTCAATAAATACAATACATTTTTTAAACCATAAAAAGTATCATATACTAAATATTGTTTCTTATTTTGTTCAACCAATAATCCCAAAATATTCAATTTACAATCAAGGGAAAAACAAAGTCTCAAAAGTGGCAATTTTACTCTGATGAATACACAGTACTGTTGACAGGTCTGTTTGTACACTTAGAGGCTGCAAATCAATCAGTGTGCTCTAGTCTTTGTTTTTCTCTTGGATGTTTGCTGTCCTTAAACTGAGAAGCAACTAGTTCAGCTGCATATTGCTTGGAAATGAGCGGAGAACCCTTTTTCAATACAGTTTACAATCTAAGACCAAGAAATTGTCACATTTGAAATAGCATCAAATGGCATCTTTTCTTGAAAAATTACTTTAACTAATTTTCTGTTGATCACCTGATGAATGAATTGATTAGTTTTTGTAGCTACTCTTTTTACGCCATAAAGATTTAAAATATATTTTAAAAACACAGTGACTTTAACACTATAATTTCCCTAAATAGCACAGACATACTATTGCTCACTGCAAGAAAGAAAATGCTAGTGATTTTTTTATTATTATTCTGTAATTGTAAGGTTTAGTAGGACAAACAACCAGGAGACATCACAAAAGTTTCAATAATTGATGGCTCAGTAATAGAGAATATTTCGGCTTTAGCGTGTAAATGCGTGGCAGTGGGTTATGGGTCCATGGTGTAAATATGAAACAGCCGTTTGGGGAGTTCAATCATAAAGGCCTCTCAGCCCCGACTCCTCATTGGCCGTCTGGGACACTTCACTGACTGCTGCAACTGCTAACGTTAGCCAACTCGAGGGCGAGGCTTTGGCGTCTAAAGGCCAACTGATAGGCCATTAGTTACTAAAAATAGTGAACAACAATAACTATACGTCATCAACGCATGCTGGATAAACACAAAAGTAAGATTTATAAACCGGGATACACGTGTCGACACACTGAAGCTGGTCCACAATGAACCAAGTTAGCTACAATTTTTGCACGCGAATGCACCACGGGGCGAGGCAGCCCATTACACAACCGTGGGTCTCCGCGTGCTAAAGATCGGTTAAAATATCCTGAAAAACGCATTGCGCTTCATAACCAAAACTAATCTTTGTTAAATCACACTTTAACTCTGCGCGTAGAAAACTTTTAAAACGGAAATAGAATAAACGGAAACAAAACAGCATAGGGCAAATGGAAAGGAGCCGGAAATCCTGGCTAAGGTTTACAGCGGTGTAAGACTTCCGAGAGCAGCCGTGATAAATACGACACAAGCGTAAAAGGAAAAGAGCGACCGCGGTGTCGTTAAAACACCGAAACAACGCTCGGTTAAACACAAACTACAACTAAACAGAGAAGTATGGACTAAAAAAGCAGTTTTTATCGTCAATGGATGTATACGCACGGTGTGTTTCTGGCTGGACGGTGATCAGCGCCGCGGCAGCAGGCAGCCTCTCCCCCTTCACTGCGACTGCTCAGCTTTAATGTTAGCTACACGGCTAACGCTGGACTGGTATAACACTGAGTTTGTGATTACAAAAAACAAAAGTACCTAACTTCTATTTTCCAGATAGCTACGAAGCACCAAGAGCAGTTGTTGAAGCTGTGGTAGCCAGTGCTAGCCTAGCATTAGGGGAAGTTGTCTCATGCTCGCTGGGTGTTTATGACTTGCTGGGGGTAGGCGGCCTCTTCCCACTAAGCTAAATAGGAGTCAACAACAGCTAGCTAGCTAGCTAGCTACAAAATAGCGGGAAGAGTCCAAGCGCGACAAACAGACCCCTCACTTGAATACAGTTTAGTAACATTAGACGTTCTTCGGAACAAGTACATCTATCTCCGATATATCCATACCTCTTAAAATTCAGGCCTTGAAAGATGTTGAAATATATTCAACTGTGGGAGATTAAGCAGCCAAAATTCACACAGAGTCGAGTCGTACCATGCAAGTTTTGGTGAACTACACACACACTCAGAGGAGGGGCGGAGACTAACTGGCAAGACAGTTACCCTAAAACTTGTATGGGAAATAGAAAATGTTTAGATTCCATTCATTTGAATTGATTACCCACACTTCAATTTTCACAGTAATATTCCCATTGATTCCAACAAGTTCTAACCATGCTGTGTATCCTCCAGTGACTTCAGTTCTTCGTGTTTCCTACAAGCTTCTATGTTTAAATAGATAGAAAACCTAGTGGATGAGTCAAAGTTAGGACGATCTGTAAAACTTGGCCAATAGTTTAAAACAACTATTTTGAATAGTTGCAACAGGGCGGGGATTCGTCTGCTAGGGGCGGCCTGGGGCAAAAATGAGCTGCTATGTGTCCCCCTTCAGCCTCCTCCTGCACCATGTAAGGACAACATGTTAAAGGCATACACAACCTCCACACTGGATAAAAAGAAATCCAGAGGGCACCTTTGGGCTCCAACCTGGTCCCTTCGGGGCTGTGGGATTAGATATAGAGCCCTGCCCTTTGTCCTGTTCTTAATCCAGCCATGGTTTGCAATTCTAGGGTTTCTGTGTCTAAATGTGTTGGGTAAAAACTATGTGATGGTTATATTAATGCACGTTATTCGGGTGGGGCGCTTTGTTCTTGCAGACTTGTAAAGAGTAGGCTAGGCAAATTGTTATATTCAGTGACGTGTTTTTTTTTAACAATCACAAAGAAGGCCTGTCCACCACTAAGCTCTTTCATTTCACTTAATATACAGAATACTGACTCATGAACTTATCAAATCATGTGTAGGTGTGTACTGTTGCATTTTTGTAATTTGCTATGAAATATCTGTAGGACAAACCGGTGTCTACATGTGATGGGATCCTTTTATAAATGATTTGCAGTCACGTTTCTAACTCTTTATTTGATTTTCTCAAGTTAAATTGACAGAAGTGTCAATTTTACTAAATAAACGTATCTTGGTGAACCCAAAGTGGTCTTGTTTGTGGATTTAATAATTCGACAAAGGGCATGGCATGGTTACAAGTCTAATTTTTATGTCTATCAACATGTTGCTTCCTGGATTTAATGGATGGGATGGATAAGTAAATTCATGCTTTAATGCAAATGCTAATGCACACTCACTTGCACTGTTGTACCCCCAAGTAGTCTGGATAAAGTTAGCTTTTATTTGTATTTATTTTGTATTCTTCTCAATATATCAATGGGAAATTAACAAAATGTAAACAGTGTAAAAGAGACCTGTTTTGATGCCACTTCTTGAAAACAGTCTAGGAATAGTAATACCCCACATAAGTCTCCAGTAAAATGGAGAACTGTATGTTACCAATAATTTACTGTATGGTTTGACCAACTGTTTTAGAGGTATTTAAGGATGTCCACTGATAGTGATATTTCCATGTTTATTTTTAAGGGCCCTGGCTGCCTTTATACGTTAGATTTTCCTGGATGTCCATTCAACTTCACCAAACAGGCCTTTGTATATATAAGTGATAAACTTTTTGACTGTATGTAGTGTATATACAGTGTGAAAGCGACTCTTGTTTCGAAAGTCACGGCCGAGACGGAAATGACCAATATTGTCTAAAGTTTCCGGTTTGAGTGTTTTACCTTCAAAATAAAGTCATTTATAAGTATTGTTTTAAAATAATGTAATAGCACGATGAATAAGGTTTTTGAATAATACTTTCACTCTTTGACTCCAAAGTCTGTACATATAAAATACTGCCAATTAGCAACTATTCTTAAACCTTTATGATTTTAATGATAGCTTGAGTATAACTGACACAGACTAGTTTTTATAGATGCATTTTAATGCAATTGCTTTTATCACCATAGTACAGTAGGCTAACTTTTGTCCTATAGTTTAATAAATAATAGTCTTAAATAATTACAGTTTAATGAGGTTGTGAGGGCAGAACAGGCTAAGATTTTGACATTAACCAAAGACCTGTAAAATGGGTGATATACTAAAATTCAACCACTGTTTAAAGTTTGGCAGACTTTGAGGGCCTTTCAGTTTTTTTATTCTATAGTTTAAATGATAATATGAGGGTATAATAATAGGCTTAAATTAGTATTTTGCCATACAAAAACCAAATATTGTATATAAATGTTTTAGTACTGTATTATATATAAGCTTCAAAAAGATAACATTTATTGCAGAGATATATATTTAGATTGTCCAGGTCTGCCTAATTAAATGTTAAATGTTAATATAATGTGTGCAGGTTATGTGCAAAAAGTCAGATTGTGTCAGTCGCTATGTATTTGTGCAGATTACACATTTATTCTGAAGGAGGTGGGGCGGATGTCTTCTCACTGGTGCTGCCGGTTGAACACAGGCGAGCCAAGATGGCAGAGTACCTGGCCTCCATTTTTGGGACAGAGAAAGATAAGTAAGTAATTAACGTCTATTTAGTTGATTGTTATGCATTTCATTTAAATATTTCCTCTAAAGTCCGCTTTGACTAGTAACATCATAGAGAGTGCTGTTTACAGTCGGCAGCATGAAACGTTACACAGGCTTTAGCAACTAACAGCTAGTGCTAGCAAGCTAACGTTGGTAAAATACCACGCTGCGACTGCTAGCTCCCGCAACGACTGGGTGCTGAACCGTGCTGGGATGGTCATAAAAAAAACAATCACAACGAGTTACTTTTTCTGAATTAAAATAGAATCACGTTAATAGTTCAACTTGAGCTGAAGTGATACAATAACTACCATCTAGCATTGAATTAGCTAGCTAACGCTAGTTACTATCGGAAACCCATAGCAGTCTTTGTTACAGCGGGAAATACACGACTGAACACCAACTAAGCAAGCGTCTCACTGTGTTATCAAACAAGTAAATTGTTCCCCAATCCATTAATCTCATAGTGTTATTTGTCGTTTTGAGAAGTAAATTCAAAGAAACATTAATGAATGGGAGCGGGTGCATATCCGCGGCTCAATGCATCGCGTTACGTCGGTTTGCTCTTTGAAAACCCATTTTATGCATCTAGCATCTAGCACTCGTCTTTCTTTCGCTAAAGGCAGCTGTTGCTAGGCGACAGTTCATGCCAGGCCCCTATTAAAATCTATACAATTTAATCTCAAGAGGAGAAATTATATTTCTGTTTCATTTCAAGCTGCATATTTATCTAGATGTACACATGAAAAGTACGAAACCTTGTCAGAAGGGATGTTTGTAAGCCTGGCAGAGTTCACACCCTGTAGAGCCATGTCCCACACTCTCAGAACTCGTAGCAATGGAGCTCTAAGTGTTGCACAATTTCTTCAATCGAAAATCGGGTTCATGGTGTCAAGAGATAATTGCATCTAACTGGAAATAGAATTTGCATAAGCTGTAATGAATATGGGTTTGTTTGTTTGCCCGAACCTCAAGGCTATAATATTGTTTTCCCAAACATAATGACACACTCCTACATTGTTTTATGTTTGTATGTTTCCCTTATCGCATCTTCATTATTGTCTCCGTTTCCTTAGGGTCAATTGCTCTTTTTATTTTAAAATTGGTGCATGTCGACATGGCGACCGTTGCTCCAGATTACACAATAAACCGACATTCAGCCAGGTAAGATCATTCCTCTTTTGTTCCAAAATGTCCTAATATAGATTTCAATCATCTGTGCTATTTACACATTTTGGTCACTACCAATAGGCACCGAGGTTCAATACCAAGCCCCAATTACAACAAATCATCCCAACAATGTTGAATTTTTGTGTTTCAGACAATTGCCCTCCTGAACATTTACCGGAACCCTCAAAACAGTGCCCAATCCGCTGATGGCCTGACCTGTAAGTGTTTCGCTCTGTGCCCCTCAGAAATGCAATTTTCTCTGATCACGCCCCCATGTTCTCTGTCTCCCAGCATCCCCGTGTAGGCAGATAAAAAAATAGAAAATTACTTTTTTACTATGAAAAAACATCAATAGACACACAGGTACTATACATTGTGCCAGCTTTTCTGTTTATTCTGTGAGAGATAATGGAGGTGTGCAGAGTATTCTTTATGTGTAATAGGGAGACCACACATATTGATGAATTAATGAAAAGCTGACTCACCAATAGTGTTTTGATTTCAACTAATTCTGGAAAAGCAAGGGCTTGTTTTGATTTGGTATATAAAGATTGTTCCAGAAGAAATATTTGTGGGAGGGAGAAGTTGTTTTAAATTAGTGCCACGGGTAAAATAAATTGTCTAGGAAAAGCAGAAACTAAAGAGTAGAGTGAATTTGAGGCTACCAATCTCTGAGCGTTGTCCAGGTAGTACCAACGTAGAAGCATCTTGAGTAGCTGCAAGAAATGCAGTTCAGTGAACTTAAAGCAGCAGTTTAATGCAGGTTATGCAAAACAATCAAGTTGTATGGGGAAAAAAGTTTGGGGGCATCAGCACCATGTGTCACCCTTGCCATGTTGGTCTGGTTCCAACAGTGCAGGCCAAAGCCTCCACCCAAGGGGCCTCGTGCCACTCAATCCAGTCGTTCGCCCTCCTGGAAACAGCGTTTGTCTTTGTCTGGTTTTGTGTAACACAGAATGTTTTGCAGAAATCATCAATTCTAACTGTGTAGTTGTCTTGTTTTTCCTGTTCCTGTCATTCTCTCTTATAACCACTAGGTGCCATCAGTGACATGGAGATGCAGGAGCACTATGATGAGTTCTTTGAGGTAACTAATGCCATTCTGCCTCAAACCTCCATATACATGGATGGCATAATAACAACCAGGCCATTTATCACATTTTTATGAAAACACTTTCATTCAGGGAAGTAGCAGTCAGAGTACTGAATGGTGTGTGGTCCATCTGATCTGACATTTATTACTCTGTGGAGCTTATGAGCACTTGACTAATGCTTATCACTGAAGTCACTGTAATAACTGTTGGTCCATATTCAAACATTCAGCATAAATCACACTGCATCTGAGCACTCAAATACTTAAACACTCAAATAATACACACTTTGTTTTTCTCTCCCTTCCTCGCAGGAGGTCTTCACAGAGATGGAAGAAAAGTACGGAGAGGTGGAGGAAATGAACGTGTGTGACAACCTCGGGGACCACCTAGTTGGAAACGTGTACGTGAAGGTGGGTGTCAGGTCTAAAAGATATGCCGCCACTACTGTAACGCCATGGTTTTTAGTTCGGATCCAGTGCCGGCGATTTTTTTCTCTCCAACTACACCCTGTCATCCTTTTTGTAGTTCCGTTACGAAGAGGACGCCGAGAAGGCCGTGATAGACCTGAATAATCGGTGGTTTAATGGCCAGCCCATCCATGCTGAGCTCTCTCCCGTCACAGACTTCAGAGAAGCCTGCTGTCGCCAGTATGAAATGGGGTGAGTGCTGCAGGACAGGATGGATGAAATGTGGAGAGGATAATCAATAGTAAACCAACAACACATTGTGAGAGGGCGGGGTTAAGATACTCTGTTCACAGTTTGAGCCCCAGTGACCCGCCTCTTTTAAAACATAAATGTCACTACAACCCCCCACCCCACCCCACCCCACAATTGTCCCCCATAAAATAAGACTATCATTGTCAAACTGCCTTTGACGGTGACAGTAGCAGCAGCATTTTGAAATGATTTCACACGACTAAAGTTAGCTATTGTTACTTTTCTTTTTTTTATGTAACCCTAACATTAGCTCAACCATGAAATGCGAGACTGAGATGTAAAAGTAAAATGCTGATGCAGTATTTCTCTGTGGCACATTTTCATCCACAGTTTTTATGTTTTAATATTTTGTGTCACTCACTGGGTGCACAGGTCAAACAGTATCGTTTGTTGTCCGATCCTGGCTCAAACACGGCCCGTCGTCACATCTTTAAAAGTCTATCTGTCCGCATCAGCATACCTAACTGAGCTCGTGTGCTGCAGCTGCTGTGTGAGACTAGTGCACCACAGACAGCCGTAACACCGCGGATGCGATTGGTCGGCCACGCTGCCTTGTTCTTCTCTGCTCTAACCGTTGCCCTCTCTCCGCAGGGAATGCACTCGTGGTGGCTTCTGTAACTTCATGCACCTGAAGCCCATCTCGCGTGAACTGAGGAGAGAGCTCTATGGACGCCGGAGGAAGGGGTACACAAACTTTTAAACTTCGTAAAGATCTCTCTCTCTGTAGTTTTTATAGCAGTTGATAATCGCTCCTTCTTCGCTTCCACAGCCGCCACAGGTCCCGGTCTCGCTCAAGAGAGAGGCGATCTCGCTCAAGAGACAGAGGTCGAGGAGGTGGCCGTGATCACGAGAGACGTCGCTCCAGAGACCGAGAGCGTTCAGGGCGATTCTAAACCACAAGCCATGACTACTTGTCCTTCCCTCTCTTTATCCATCCCCAGTCTTTTTTTAAAGTTTGTACGCTTCCAGATCTATTCTAGGATTAATAGAAAGATGCCTGATTTTGAAGCTGTGACAGCATTGATTACCTTGTTTTTTTTTTTTTCTTGGTTTCTGAAAATGACTTTCGCCTCATTAAATTGAACATTTTTACTTAACGTGATTCAGGAATCTTTCTTTGTATGATGGCAGCACTTTTCTGCATTCTTGATGGAACACAGTAAGAACAAACACGTAAACACATCATGCAAGTCTATGTTTAACAAGCTCAAAACTAATGTATTTTCTTGTTCACGTACAGTGTACATTTTTACTTTACACATTTGTTTCACTTTCACATAAGGGCTTCATACTGCCTCGTGATTCATTGTTTCACATCTCATGGAGATGAACAACAGAAATGACATAATTCTCCCCTGGCTATGGTAATACAGTCAATACAGTCTAATGAGTAATCAAAAAATGTTAAATAATTCAAAATCATAGTTCACTGGGTTGATAATTGTAACACGTGGACGTGGATAAAACCCCTTAAACTATGATAAAGAACTTTCAACTTTGCACACGTGGCTAAACATTTCTTTTTCCTACAGGACATTCTTTGTGTATTTGGAAATTGTTAGTGGATTACATTTTTTCTGCTCCCTCATAAGTAAAATAATTGTACATACCGTAGTTTTTCTGGCCTAATAGTTGCTATAATTTCTCGTCTAATCAGCCAAAACTCTTTTAGCTGCTCATACCAAAGACTGTATGGCACACATCTAATAACAGGTGGTGTTTTCTCTGCATTCGCTTATGATCAAAGGTCTTTAATCATTTTTTTCTGATGAATTCCTAATTGGATTTCTTGGTTCTCTCTCTCTCTCTCTCTCTCTCTCTCTCTCTCTATATATATATATATATAATATACACAAATTCAGCTTGAAGGAACCACAGTAATGCCGTGACAAACTGTAGGATTACTATGAGTGATGTGAGAACGCCTGCGTCCAATATAAAACCAGACGAGCCTTTGAGCTGTTGAGTGTAATGTTAAGCTAGCTGACCGCACAAACTGTAGCTTGGTGATTGGATGTTTCTTACCAAGATAATGTTAGCTAGTGGACTTCTGAACACCTCCAGTATTTTGGAGTGGTGGCAGAAAGACATCTTAAAACCAGGTAAATTAAAGTCCTAACTATCTAATGTCCTAACACTAACATAGGTAATGTTAAGGAATAAAATAAATTGTTTGGTATGTGTCATTTTGGGGGAACTGGCTAGCTCAGATGCCAAATCAAAAAATGACAGCAGTTTTCACCCAGGAAACTGTTTATGAATGTCTTGAAGTACATAACTAGCACTGCATGTAAGCACATTTTTGAGTTTCTTGCACTTTGCTTGAATATTTCAATTTTATAAGGATTCATACTTCTTCCCTCCTATATTCCCAAGATTAATATATTGTCCTTTTTACCCCACTGCATTCATTTTACAGTAGTTACTATGCAGATAGAAGGAATTTACAATCACAACATATGACCAGTTCAAGTATTATCAGCACAATGTATTGAAATATTGAAATAAAAGTACTGCATGTGTAATTATATGCCACATTTTACTGATGTACCTGGTTGAGGTGGAGCTAACTATTTTATTTACATTTAGGTAGTAAAGTGAAGTTGTCCCCAACCAAGAGGCCGAGACCCCTACAGGGGATCACAGTGCAAGAGGTCATGAGATAATTCATAAAAAAATTAATAATTAAATATTGGATTATTTGGCTTCTTTTGGCCTCGAACAGTTATTTAAATAAAACTAGTTGAGGCTGTCCCAAAAGGTTGGAAACCACTGGTTTAACCTTTAACAAGGCATTGTGTTGTAAGAACTCCCCATACATGAAGACATTTTACATGTGTCTCCTCGCTGCACAGTGTGAGGGGACCAGAGACGTGCCTGAGTGCTGACGGCTGTAGAAAGGGCCCCGCCTCGGCGGCAGGGAGGGTTTGTCTCATCACGTTGTTCTGAAGGGACGCGTGGGCTGCTCCGGTCCGTGCGCACCGAGGCTGCCGGTGTGTTTATCTGACGGACAGGTGAGTGCACGGCTCTGTAACACTGCCTTGTTCCTGATCAATATGTGGCTTATATTGTGTTTAAAGGAACTGAAATGAGGACTAACCACCCGTAATGAGGCTGATTTACCTCAGATAGACACGCTACAAGTTAATGCATTATTTTCATTTCTCACTTTTATCTGGTTTCTGTCTCTGACAATGAAAATGCGATTTTATTTTGTTGAATATAAAATAAACTAAAACGTATCATTACGAACTGATCAACTGGATATTTGTCTATAAATGATTCGGTTGGGCGTTTGTCTGGATGTGCTTCCTTTTCTCCAGTTTGTCAAATCATGTTAAATGAGTTCATGTTATTACATTAAAGCTAAATTATTTAATTGAAATAATTATCCACAGGTTTTAAAGACGACTCAAATTTCCCCACTGGCGTTGAATTAAAGAAAGCTAAATTAAAGTAGTTATGTAACTGATGAATATTTTCATTATCAATGTCATAATAATATTAACAAGACAATAACATATTAAATTAATAACATATTAAAACAAGACAGCTATTTCATCATCATTTGTTGTTGTTGTTGTTATTATTATTATTAGTAGTAGTAGTAGTAGGTTTCTCATGTAACCCTAAGAAGGGCTTCTTCTAAGAACCTTTGTTTTAAGGTTCCTCAAAGCATCTTAAGAGGTTCCTCCACAGTTTCAAATTGAAGAACCTCCAAAAGTTCTTAAAGGATCTTGTTGTTTTAACAGTGTACACAAAGTTAGCGACTAGCTTGTGATCATACCGGAGCACTTAGCAGCTAAAGAACCAAATATTTCCTTCAGGATTTTGTGGAGACCAAAAACAGAGCTATAAGTATAAGTATAGTCAGTATTGGACTTACATTCATCAGGTGGATACAAACACAGCTCCAGATGAACAGCAACAGATAATGTTGCTCAGCGCCTGTTGGATGTAACAACTTTATACGGTAGTAATAATGTTGTCTTTACAAATTGCTCTGTTGCCCACGAGTGGCCAAAGCATCAATGAGTCCAGCTTCAACTGTAACATGTTTTTGTAACTGGTTTCTATCTAAAGCATTTTACAGACCAACAACCCTCAGATGTATAGTATAGTGATCTTCAGCCATATTCAAGCAGAACAAGAGTGCTGTTTATCCATTCAAGTTGGACAAGTTTTGTTTGATGTGCATGTGTGATTGTAACACCGGTCTTATCTCCCTGCAGGTGAACCATGCCTTTTGTTTCTGACAGCAGCTGTTCGGAAGACGTTCCTACTCTTTGCCACCATGCAGCTAAGCAGATAAATGCAGACACCACTCTGGATGAAAAGCCTTCCAGTGTGGACCAGAGTGCTGGTTTAGCTTCACATGGAGAACAAGACTGTCTCGAGGTTCAGGATGAAGCGTACCATGAGAGTGAGGAAAACAGTGTGAGTGGGCTGAACAACAGAGAAGTGACTGCTGATTGGAAGAACTGGATCCGCCCTGATTTGCCCAGCAGATGCACCTGGAGGATGGGTGTACCTATTTCGGAATCACCTCATAGCCACCCAGAATGGTAACAGTCAGATTAATGAAAGCTCCTAAAATTAATATAATTATAGCTGGAAGCAGGAGAAAAGTGTAAGCATGGACAAATTATCAGACAATTTGCCCCTGGACACAGACATGTTCCTCTGACAAAGGAGCAAGACATCTAGACTGAAAGACACGACTACAAATCGACACGGCTGCAGAAACTCAATACTGAAAGACTGGGATATAAGACATGATCAGGACATTCTGACTTTTAACTGAGCTCTGTGACTTTCCAACAAGAAATGTCAATTTAAACAGAGTCTCTGGCCCAGGGGCCCAAAACTGCAGGCCAGTTCAATAATCCAAGTAAAAGTTTTTGCACGCATCATTTTACAAAAAGAGCGCTCCATCTATTTCACAGCCCTTCGTCAGTTGATTTTGGATGTTAGGATTATTTGTTGGATTATTTTAGAGCAGTTAAAAGCGGCTGATCGTAACTGACGTGTCCCGCTCGTGCCACAGTTTACCTTTTTATTTAGATCCTTTCTTTAATGAAGAGTGCCCTCCACATCTGCACAATGTGACTCACCGTAGTGAATAAAAGGCTGTAATTAATTAACGGTTTTCTCACGGTGGCTGTGGCATGTCATAAATGGAGGTTTGACATTAACGACACGTCTTTCCATTGCTGTGCCACCATGTACAAAATACATTTTTCATAGTGGACATCTTCACTTGCACAGCTTGAAAACCACACCTTTAGCTGTACCCTGTGCAGTTTTTGTGTACTCTTTAAGACACACGTCTCTAAGGTCTAACAAACGCGTTGAATCCATTTCCTTCCTCGTGAAGCCCTTTAAAAGCGTATTGTTCTTAAACGTGTTAAACCTGCAATGTTTACATCAAAGCCTCCTGTTGGAATAGTACAAAACTATTGGCTGAAATGAGTATCGTGTCACATGCATGCGTCCTTGTGCCCAAGAACAAACAAAAACGGGGACCCACACATAAAAAACATTACTCGATGGCCTTAAATACACCCACAGGAGACTTTTAATGTAAATTTGTTCTACCTCTGTTTGACAAGTCAACATGACTGCGCTGGGGAAAGTTAATTGTCTGCACATAACAAGGTTAATATCGCGTCATTAGGTAAATGTGATTTGTGTGATTTACAGACAGCTGATGGAGAATTTTTCTCTTCTGTCCGTCACAGCACCGAGGCCCCAAGCATCCTCCCCAACATCCTTGGGAAAATTGGGCACACGCCTTTGGTTCGCTTGAACAAAATCCCAAAGGAGTTTGGACTCAAGTGTGAAGTTTGTGAGTAGAAGATTTCATACAAGCACATATGCCACACATATCAGTGACAGCAAAATGCATTGCTGTGAAAACTCTGGCACATCCACATCTTTGCATTAAACTGATTTTGCTACTTTGTACCCTTTTAAGTTTACACTGCTGAAAAGGTCACAACTAGCAAACAAGAAATGGGAATTTAGGGCTACACTTGTTAATCAGCTGGAGAGAGTTTTTTTATTACTTATAAAATTATTTTAAAAAGTAAAAAAAATAACTTATAAAAAGTTATTTAAAACATCACAATAATGCTATTTCTACATCATTCTATGAATCTGTACTTTGGGAATAGTGGACATACGTTGGGCAGGAAGTTGTCAGTTTGTTACCTTTAACTCCGACATGTTGTGCAGAGACTTCACTAGCTGCCCCACAGTAATGTGGATTTGAGTCTATTCTGCTTACTTATTTTGCAGATAACTAGAGTGTAGATGAACAGGATTGGAGAGTGTATTCACCTAACTCTAACACTCCTAACAACGGTATTACTGTTCTCCTTCCTGGAAAAACCAGAAAGTTGAGACGTTCCAGTTCAGTGGGACAGAGTGCTGGCTGGATGTGACTGTAGCTCAGCAGCAGATTAGTCTTACCTGGTATACCGTCTCAAGGCTGAGAAAGACTTCTTTTAGGGAAAAAGGCATTTAGACAAACACGCTTTTATCAAGGGCGGTTGATACTGCTGCGTCCCTATTGGTTTCCTGCTTTAGAAGAAGAAGAAGCTGCGGTTTAGAAGGGAACACTGGGGGATCGTGTAGCTTGTGGCATTATGTTGTGTGACTGTCGGGGATTCGGCTGAGAGAGTGGATACCTATGAACGAGGGAGGTTGATTTACCAACAGAGCAAATCACAACCTACAATTAAAATGAAACGTACATTGTGTTGCTACAGTAAGAATTCATTTTGATTTCAGTACAATATTTCCTCTGCAGCACAGGGAGGTTTGTGGGTTCAGTGAGGATGAAACCTGTCTGAGGCATCAGTTTAAGCCTCCTAAGAAAATCCTTTTCACACTCACTTAAACTGATGAAGGCGAAGTTCTACTTTGTTCCCATGGCTTAAAGAGACAAAGGATCGTACACTCAACACTTTCAAGTGACAGGGATTACTTCAGTTCGCTGCATGTTTAATTTTAGCCGCCCCAAATTTGTAGTAGTTGGCAGATGTGTTGGTGACAGAGAGACTTTGGGACGGTGTTGGGGCTGTTATTAGTTATTTCAGTCTATTTCTTCCATAATCGCCTTTTTTCGCTGGTCTGTTTCACTGTCACTGTCACACTACAAAGTGTGGTCCCTCGTGGACAGCAGACATGTTGACTCGTCATAGTAGGAAAAGCACAGGTGTTACTAATGACATTAACAATGGCTCTGTTCTATTCAAGTGTCATAATAATGTGACAGTGAGCCAGCATGCACAATACAACAATACAACACACAATACAATAGTAATACAATAGTAGAAATAGTAACGCCGAACTAGGGCATACCATCATGAAACAGAAAAATGTAAAATATACATTTCTCCCTTTTGGTTTCAGATTTTTTTTGCTCAATGGAGAACGCAGGACAAGAGAGAGCAGACGTTTATACTGTAGCAGACAAAAAACAGCTATTTACTAGCATCTACTTTTCCACATTCAATTAATGTGCAATTTTTATTTTTATTTCAATGGTTCAACTACTAGATACAAGATATCTGTCTCCTACTTCATTTTAATTGATCCTGATTGATTAACCCATATCATATTGTGAAGGAATCCTTATTATGTTTCTACCACTTTATGACTCCTACTTCCCTGAATGTTCACGTAAGCAAAACGCCACCACTGCTCAAATGTGATTCCCTGATGTTTAAAAACATTTCTGTAAAGAATCTATTAACTTGCCCCATTATTATAATGTCATCATCAGCTACTTACTGGATCCAGTTTTAGCTAATTATGAGAAAGGTTCAAGAAAATATACTGAAAAATAAACAAAACATTTTTACAAGATTCTTCTGTTACTGTTGACGCACAGCCACGAACAAGGAAGCAAGCAGTGTGTTCACTTTGTGGATTTCCGTCCTAGCTGTTGCCACAGTGTTCAGTAACAATGATTCAAAATGAAATAATGCTGAATAAATCTTACATACGGTATACCACATGGTCCTTTAAGACTCTTAATCAAACCAAAACACAATCAGTGACAGTATTAACTCATGAGTGACTGTGTTTAGTGGCCAAGTGCGAGTTCTTCAATGCGGGAGGCAGCGTGAAAGACAGGATCGGCCTGCGGATGGTGGAAGACGCAGAGAGAGCCGGGATCCTCAAACCAGGAGACACAATCATCGAGCCCACCTCTGGCAACACAGGTACTTTATAGGGAAACATGCAGGATTTGGAGAAAAAAAAACTGCAATTTTATCTGAAGACAGATACAGAAGCAGGTTGTTGTCTAGGCAAGAAAACAGAAAATGTGCAGATGACACGTCCTTCTCCTCTGGCTGCCTGCAGGTATCGGCCTCGCCCTGACAGCTGCCGTGAAAGGCTACCGCTGCGTTATTACAATGCCCGAGAAGATGAGCGTGGAGAAGGTCCGCAGCTCTTTTAATGATCACAACTTCTCACTTGTTCATTATGGGACATTTGGCTGAATTGAAATCTGATCTTGCTGTGTGTTTTTAGGTGGATGTCTTAAGAGCTCTCGGGGCAGAAATAGTGCGCACGCCTAATTCTGCAGCTTTCGATTCACCAGAATCTCATATAGGTGCCGCTTGGTGTCTGAAGAATGAGATCCCCAACTCGCACGTCCTAGACCAGTATCGTAATGCCAGCAACCCTCTGGCTCACTACGATACCACAGCTGAGGAGATACTGGAGCAGTGTGATGGTTTGTGCTTAAGACTCTTTTTCTTTTTGAAGGACTGACAGATAAAATATATATAAGTGTATTATTTGATATACAACATTAAGATGTACATTCATTTTATGTTGCAGCTGGTAAAGGTTGGAGGGGGACTACACTGACATGAGAAAAGTTGCAATTTACATTTCTAGCACAGAAAAATAATACAAAACATGGGTGCTTGTCTTCTTTATTTGGATCCTCATTAGCTTCTACAAAGTGCTTGCTGGTCTTCCTGGTGTCCCCACGCTCCTTTGCAAAAATGTGCCGATATGCATTTCAATGCAGGGATATGTTTTTAAAATGTAACCAATTTTAAATTAAAACTTTTAACCATCCACTTGAAAGCCCAAAATTGATTTTTTTATGCCACCTTCTACCCCTATGGACATTTGTTTCCCACTTTAAAATGATCCATTTGTTCATTGGACAGCATGTTTAGTTTATTGGCATGTACTAATTTAATGTGGCTGCAGCGCTGTGAGGCTGTACCTAGCCACAACAGTGCCTTGAGCTAAATGCTAATATTACCATGCTAACAGATGTTTACCATGTTCACTAGCATGTACGCATGCTAAAATTAGCTAATTAGCACCAAACAAAAAATACAAGATTAATAGTATAGGAATTGTTGCCTTTTTTATGTATAATCCATTCAAATAAAATGAACAATAGTTATTATATTTAAAGGTTTAAAGTTACATTTATATTCCGTTTTACTCACCAAGATGTATTGTGTGGATCCTTGAGGTGCTCTCCAGTAACAGTGATGAAAGAAAATGTGTTTTCCTTTCAGGTAAATTGGACATGTTGGTGGCCGGGGCCGGCACAGGTGGCACACTTACTGGTGTTGCTCGGAAGTTGAAGGAGAGGTGCCCCAACGTCAAGGCGAGACAGACCTGTAGTGATTAAGAACCTCTTTGAACATGTTTTATTTTGCTAAATCAATGGACAAGATTAGACAGAGACTTGTGTGTAGAACATGTGATGAACACATGAAGTTACTTGTGATTCAGGGCAATCTGTTTGAAGTCAGGGAGAGGTTTCAACTGAAACTCATAGCAGTAGTGTTTCCTTCTAATAACCCATACTACTTTCACCGTGTACATCAGTGGAGCCATGCACAGATTTTCTGCCTTTTTAATCCTACACTGCAGTGTTTCCAGTGTTAACGCTGTTGTCTTGTTTGTTTTAGATAGTTGCTGTGGACCCTGAGGGCTCTTCTCTGGTTGAATCAAAAGAGAAGGACAAACAGAAGACTTCTTTTGAGGTGGAGGGCATTGGATACGACTTTATCCCCACAGTGTTGGATAAATCTGTGAGTGCGTTTGTGCGTGCGTACATCTGAGCATGCAAGTTTTGTTTTGTTCTGCACACAAAGCTTCTTGTAACTGACGAAAGATCATATGTTTTATGCCATCTCTCTTACAAATGTATGCAGCTTATTGACTTGTGGTATAAATCAACTGATATGGAGACGTTTACCATGTCACGTAAGCTAATCAGAGAGGAGGGTCTACTGTGTGGTGAGTTCTCTGACCAAGGGATACCGTTCAGTTTCTCTTGGCACAGTATTATAATTTACTTAATAAAAATACTGCACATGTGGAGGTTTTTAAACAGCCTCTTTATTAGTTCCTTATAATTATGATTTAATAATTTGCCTGTTTTGCTGCAGGCGGCAGCTCCGGCTCAGCCACGGCAGCAGCGATGCAGGTGGCTCAGCAGCTTGAGGAGGGGCAGCGCTGTGTGGTCGTCCTGCCCGACTCGGTCCGCAACTACATGTAAGAGACCCTTATTAGACAAAGCACAGTGTAGAGGTGACAGAAAATAAGAGGAGAGAGAGAGAGAGAGAGAGAGAGAGAGATACAGCAGGATCAGATGTTGACATCTGCATCTTAGCCACCAGGATGTCGCACACACAAAGTCTTTAAACGTTTCCCAAACTTATCAAGCACACACTAAAACAATCAGAATGAAAAAGCTGCATGCAACTGCTTAACAAATCAAAACTGCACACCGCTATGGCTTGTTGACGTCCACAAATGTTCTCCACGTTTTTCCACCAAGTGGCTGAATCCACAAATCACAGAAAACCAAGCCTGACCAAAAACCCTCAGGATGGCGAAAATGTGTCGGAAACCAGAGCCTCTAATCTGTTTTGTTACTAATCAAACTCATTGCTGTCCGTTTTGCCTTCAGGTCAAAGTTCCTGAGTGACAAGTGGATGTGTGAGAAGGGCTTCCTCAGCCTGGAGGCTCCGATGGACCTCAAACCCTGGTACGAAAGTCAACCATGAGGGTATAACAGGGCAACTGATCCATACCACAGATTAGAGTTAAATAACTAATTTCTGTCTTTAAGGTGGTGGAACATGACTGTTCAGTGTCTAAAAGTGTCGCCCCCCCTCACCGTGTTACCGTCTGTGTCCTGCCAGAAAACCATTGAGGTCCTGAAGGAGAAAGCGTTCGACCAGGCCCCAGTTGTCAAAGAGTCAGGGTATATCTCCTCAAGAAATGATTTATATTATTACATCTTCAGTGTCACATTTATCTTGACACAAACTCCAACTTTTAAAGACAGATAAATGGCCAAATGCAATTCTGACTTACACAGTTTAGACTGACTATTTTCCCCTTATGTAATTTCATTAATTTAGTTGGTAGCTTAACTTTCATATATATGTATAAGGAGAAAAAATGACTTCTGGTGTGTACCATGTCCACTTTCTGCATTAAGATATTTTTGTACAGATACAGACATCAGCTTTGTGTTACACACCTACTGGACTATTGCTAATAGAGGATCAGCAGTTGATGGAGTTTGTTGCTTGTGTGTGTGTGTGTGTGTGTGTGTGTTTTCACAGTGTGATCCTGGGGATGGTGACTCTGGGAAGCATCCTGTCCTCTGTGTTGTCTGGGACGGTCGAACCCTCAGATGCTGTCACCAAGGTGCTCCGCAAGCATTTCAAACAGGTCAGTCGGCAGAAACACAAGGAGTGCACGGTCACAAATGTACACTATACATTACTTGTTAACATATTTACATGCGTGTCTAATTTCTCTTCTGCCGCTCTCAGGTGCACCTGGAAGACAACCTGGGGAATCTGTCCCGTGTCCTCGAAGCAGACCACTTTGCATTGGTGGTGCACAATCACACCCAGCGTAAGCATTTTCTTAGCATTTTTTTTGTATTTAAGAAGTGTCAGAAAATGAGGAGAGAGGGGAATGAAGACATGCAACAAAGGTCCCCAGCTGAACAGAAGAAGTTGTGCGAGTGGTAGCGATCGTTTCATCTAAGTCTCTGCGAGAAAGCGAATTTCCCAAAATGTAGAACTTTGGCTTTGACTAAAAGGGAAGATGTGGTTCATTGTGTCCACCTTGTTAACTTTCCAAATATTTTGGCTCTGCAAGTATTTCCATAAAAAACAAATAACCACAACCTTTGACATGTACTTTCTATGTTTAGCCAGTAATGTGAGTGTGACTGCAGCCTGTTGTCTCTCTCCAGTCAAATCTGATGGGTCAACTTGCCAGAAGCAGATGGTGTTTGCCGTGGTGACAGCGATTGACCTCCTCAACTACATCGCCACAGATAAAAGGCACGACCGCTCCTCCTCTGAATGATCGCTGTCAGACGAAACGTCTCTGTCACCAATCTCTGTTTGAGACGTGGACGATGCAATCTGCTCAGCAAGAGGCAGCGCAGAAGCACCTGCAGTTTAGTCTAAATCCTTTCTTTCCAGTGTTTTTTAGGTCTACATCTTTGACTTTGGTTTCACATAAGCTATAGCTTATACATTATATTATAATCATGTTTAGTTTGGCAAAATTCTTCATTTTTTGTCATTGTCACTGTTGCATTGGGCTACATGTTCCTTCAGTACCATGAACATGGGAACTGTAGTTTATTTATAATCCAATACCATTTACACTGTCCTGTTTTTTGCCTTCTAAAACATTCAAGTGCATATTTGGGATCTGTTTTTACAGATTTACATCATCAGTAGGATCAAATACATTTTGGGGCCGAGTGCCACAGACAGAGTATTGAGAGACCAAAACTGTTTTGAGCTTTTTATGGGATTTATTGACAATAAGAATATAGAAAAACACTAGTCTTACACTTTTTAAAGACTAATATGCCTAGACTTGATTATTCTGATGTGTAATCAAATGTTAGTTGATTATTGAGAGTACATGCTTTCCTATGGTATTCATCATTAGTCTTTGTAAGTTATGTTTTACATAGTTTATTTTTTTAGTTCCGATGGGTATAGTCTTGAACACCAGGTCCACTTACTAGCTTTTACCTGATAGTCTTCAGATTAAGATGGCGACAGCCTCCTTGAAGAATGCCCTTTCTTGAATTAAAAAAGAAATCCTATTCACTTTGACTCTTCTAAATGTGGCCTGTTTTTATCAGGTGTAGTGTCTCAATAGACCACACGGTGGCAGTACCGACACACCGCAGGCGCACAGGCAGGGTCATGAAGAAGTGTGTGTCCTTGGCAGTACAGCTCTATTCTGCAACATTACTGTATATTCAGTTCCTCATGAAAACATTGAGTTCAGTGCAACTTAAAGGTGTTTTCTTCAGTCAGTAATAACATGTATTCTTCATTCAAGTACAAGCAGAAGATTATCTATAAAACTTTATAATTATGGAGATTCTTTACGTGAAAACAAATGAAAGAGGCAAAACACTTAAAATATTCTGACATTAAATTATTCATGTAAAAAAAGATAACGTAACTTAATTTTTTATGTTTATTTTTTAACATTAATGATCTTTTCCCAAATTAAATATTCGTTGTTGAGTGAAACAATATTTAACTGTTAAGAAAAGCCCATACTGTCACATCACAGCATCATAATATGATTTGATTAATATTGATTAAGTGAACCACATTTAGTTGATTTGATCATTTATTGTTTGTGATTCTTCTGGCATGCTTCACACCGAACTGTAGTATTTTTAAAGATTTTACGAAAAAGTTTATTTTTCTTTCGAAACATCAACAACTTCTCTTGCACCATATAGGTCCCTTCTTGTGGCAATATTTAGGTTTTACTTTTTATCAATAATGCTGTTTCACAGTAAACCTTTACAATAAGCTTGACATTGATAAACTGTGTTTTTTAGAGACTTTAAAGTGAGACTATGTAGTAGCTAATGTTTGCTAACTTTAGTTAAGTCACTGCATTTGTGTTTTGTTCATCATGCATATATGAAAGTAAAAAACCCTGCAAATAATAATCTCTCTTTCTAACTGATTGACAGTGTTGAGTAATTCCTTGACATCTTGTCTTGTGTCAAATTATTGAAGCTAAATGTCCCAAAATGCCGTTTCGTGAATACTTTTTGCCCACTCATAAAACAATTGCTGCCTTTTCTCTGGCACCATAATCCCCGAGGAGGAAAAAAATGGAAAGCGTCTCAAATGACATCACATCTCCAATGTCACTGAGTTCTCACTTCGGAGGCGACACTCAGTGTGCTGAACTAGAAACTGTAGCCATCATCTTCATTATTAAGCAAGGCCGCTACAACTGGGCAAATTAGTCATATAGCACAACCGCGAACAGCTGATGGAAAACGTCAGGCAACATGTTGTCCTTGACTGTCCTCTGCACATGGTCTTCTGGTCTGTCAACATCAGCGGGCAGACACAACATCCCAGGACGACGCTGCTCTCTCCCAGTCGCCAACACAGGACTGGATTCACGAAAGCACTTAAATGTACATTTTCAGAAACTATCTCAGCAGCCCTTTTAGATGTTATTAGCCTCCTGAGTGCAATACTCTGTGGTGGGAAAGCCTTCATATCCTTAACCTAAAGCAGCTAAAAATCTATATTTTTGGTTCAGCCATGGTTCACATGATTACTTGTTTATGAAAGGGGTTTCCTATTTTGACAAAGCCACAGATTATAGTCATCCTACTTTTCAGTTTTCTTCCTAAGTGGCAAACAGATCAGTAATTGCAGGTTTAAACCTGATTGTTTTGACCACTGGGGGGCAGCAGAAACAAGCGCTGAACACAACACTGACTATTAGTTACACATCCAGCAGACACAGAACAACATTATCATTCTTTTGCAATGAATTCACTTTCTTTACGTTGTTCTTTCGAGTTTCTACCAACTCCCGAGGGAACTATCTGCCTCCTTAGCTGCTAAATGCTCCACTGTGTTCAGCAGAGAGGCTCTGTCTGCTGTTTAGTGCTGGGCATCTGGTGTAAAGTGGCTTTCTAGCTGAAAACAGTTGCCTGCTGCTGCTGACAGCGACACTCTGGGAGCGGTGACAGTGAACCAGAACAGCAAAGCTGCTGGAGAAAGAAACTAAACAACAAGCTGAAAGGCACTTTAAAGCAGAGGGGAACTGCAGAGGCAAGCGACCCCTTTCATATTACACATTGTCATTTGACCTATTGTTAATGTAAAAATATGAATTATAAACAGCACAGCCACAATGGTAAGGTATTAGCAGTTGAATGAACTAATTTAGAAGAAAATATTATAAATCCTTAAATTAAGGATTAAAAAAAGTGAATGAAAATCCACAGAATTGAGATACTGAAATACTACTGATAATACTAAATGCTCCTCTGGATGTCTAAGAACGGCTTCATCTGTGATTTCTTTCTTTATTATTTCGTGCCATTATCCAGTTCAAACCTGTCCTGTTATTCCCAGCCTGTCCCATCGGTGGTCCTCAGTCCGTCTCTGCCATTCCTCAGTTACCTAATCTTCACCTGCCAGCACAGCAGCCCCTCGTTTCCCCTAATCAGCCACTTGGTATATATTTAGGCTATGTGCCTGCTCTCAAGCGTTGGTCGTACTCGTGGCGATTCAGCCTTGGTTCTTATGTAACTGCTTGTTTCTGGTTCTTTCTTCCTGCCTGTTCCCTTTTTGGATTAGTTTGCCTTTGCTGTTTTATGGCCCGTGAACCTGCTTTGATCCAATCTGCTCATTTTAACCTTATTTTAATGTTACTGAACGTCTACTGTAAGAGTGAATCAGATAGAGTTTCGAAAAGCAGCTTATCTCTTTAAAACATCTCTTGCAGCCGTCATCCTTGCATCTGCTGAACCTCATACAGGCCACAAAAAAGCAGAGAGAACTTATTACCGCACAGTAATAACAGCATCTCTCAATCTGAAGCTCGTAAACAGACAGTACATCAAACTCGGTGGGCATCTGCTTCCTTTGTTGTGGAAACATTCACATGAATTGTGAAATTTGAGTCAAACACTTCACTCACATGAGTTGTTGTATGTTTTGGAAACTTGTGGTATTTTCTTTATAAAATCCTGAAACAATAAATTACTCATGGGCTGATGTTAGTATAATTAGCACGTGGCATACGCTACAAATCAAGTACCTGATCAATGTTAATAACGCCAGTTATAAGTTGTAAAAAACCTTATTGTCAAGACCTTTTTAAATAAGAGCTCATCACGTTTTTGTCTCACAAGCCTTTAAAGTGACCACTTTAACCAAAGAGTGATTTTGCCCTTTTAGATTGTTTCATTCAAATAGTTTCAGACGCCTGAGGGGGTAAAAACAATGAGCAACTGTGCAAATGTATTAATATTCTAGCATTTTATCTCGATCATATATCCAGGACGTATCCTCACTGACATTTACACGAACCGTGTTACACAAACATATTCTAAGACCAAGCACTTAATGCCTGTTTGTCTCCCAGTGCATTTTGCATTGAAAAAGTATCACAGATTCAGACCTTTACAGTCCAATTACAGTATGGTCAAATGAAGAATTCTCATCTATGTGTTTAAATCCCATTTCATAAATCTGCGTGTGCGTGGAACATCACACATTCTTCTGACCAGAGTTTCACCTCTCAGTGTGATGCTTACCGACTGCTGATGTGTTTCTCTACAGTGAATGAATGTGGTGTTCTTCACTGTTTAGTATCACTATAATCAGCGTTGCTCTGCTGAGCTTCTGTGCCTTTTATCTACTTTACAAAAAAAAAGGAAATACAATATGATTTTTGTCATTTGGTCTGTGATCAGGTCTGCTTAGTCTGGCTTGACGTAATCAGACGTTGACGTAAGCAGAAAATGAAACCGTTTTCAGAATCAACACATCATTTGAGGCGCCGCAAATTGCTGCCAGTGTGATGACTGCCGATTGAAAACAGTTTGGAAATGAAGAATGACGCACGTCCAGTTCCCAATCAGCCTTTCAATGCTTCCTTTGCCTGAGAATAATTGCAAATTTAGAGGTTAATTACTGGCCTCGGGCACTGAATACACTAATCAAGGAAGGTGAATTTTCAGTCACTAAAATCCTTTTAAAACCAACCAACACTTTGCTGGAGACCAAAAACACAACAGAATAATACCTGCACACTTAAATCTGAGCTCAGCTTTTCAGCTTTTCTTAGCGACGTTGTTCATTAACCAAATCAGCATGGGACCTTTACACAGGGCCTCTTTGCTTTTTAAAAAAACCCTCCACATTCAGTTTCCCCACAGCTTTAACATGCAGAACGTTTTACTCTTCCTCTGCATTTTCCACCCTGGTCTTTCTTACTCCTCCTTTTCCTCCGTTTGGTCACCAACCCTCGGTCCACACAGGCCTGCTCTGGGAAACCACTGAGTCTGACCCTCATGCTGGCTGACCACTTTACAAGCACATGCAGCCACTGTTCAAACAGCGGCTACATGCAAGAACACACAACCCTGTTTGAAGCATAGACTGTAATGGTTAAACAGACATACCCCACAATGGAAACGCACGCTCTGAGATTGTTTTCCAATACATTTGATGGGAATAATCTTATATTAAGGAAAAAATGAATAACTTGGTATTAATATTTGGTCAGAAACAAAAGGGAAACATTTGACCTGATGATGGCGCTAGATGAGATGATTTATATCTATCTATATATATATAGATATATATCTATATATTTATAGATATCTATCTATCTATATATATATATAGATATTGATATGAAACTTATGACATTTCCATTTCCAGCATCCTCAGCCGTAGTTTTCTCTTTGTGCTAATTAGCAAATGTTAGCATGCTAAAACGCTAAACTAAGACGTGTAACGTGTAATAAAATATAAATGATATCTTTAATAATATATATTATATCTATGGTGTCAGTATTCAAATGTACAGCTCCACAGAGCTGCTATAGCTCGACTGACTCTTCGTCTTGTTGCAGCTGCGTACTGTTAAACATCCTTTCTACAGGAGTTGGCATTTATTCCCCAAATTGTGACCAAGCTTGTTAAAAGACTGCGCAGTCATTAGATTACAGTTAGTGTTTACTTCCTGTTTAGTGTGCATGAAATCAGATGATGGCTGCCGAGATCCACAGGACAGACGTAATGGATGTGCCTGTCAACACTCGCTTGACAGTGTAACACACACATCCGACACACACTGTGGTGGGAACGACTGTGGCACAAATTGAACCCCATCACTTTCTGAGCCAATGCACAGCTACCGGCGGTGACGGAGGACCCTCGTCACTGGGCTGCTGCCTGCAGTTATGCCACCCAGTTAGACTCAGGCCTCTTGTTCCCCTGTGCCACTTCCAGTGTCAGTAACAGCCCTTCTGGTACAGCCCATCACGCCTCCCAGACACCATTATCGAACTCGCTGGAGCAGAGTCACCGGGTCACGGACCCGACCGTCACGACCCCTCGCCTCGAAAGTTACACTTGCGTTAGCTCTCCAAATGGTTCGAGCTCTGAGCTATTATCGTTGCCATTACTCTCTGGGAAATCAATAGGGTTGAAAATAGCACAGTTCAGTGTTTAATGATGAAGCCTACAGTGAACCACTGTACACAGTCCTGTCTACGCCTGTGCACTGAACAATACACTGCGTTCTGTACTGAAGTGCCCACTGGTTTGTTTGTGATGTCTAAAAACAGCTTTAAAAGCTACAAGCAAAATTCAACAAGGAGTCCAAAGCTGCAGAGAAAACAAACTGAGAGATGAAAATCTTGAAGAAAAGAGGAAATATGTTCCAGGTGGAGCTCTTGACGTTTTTCCTGTGCTAGATATGGGTATACTCTAAATGTATCAACAGTGGTTGTGGCCTGAATATTCATTAAAGTATATAAAGGGAATTTGAAAAGAGGCCTTTACAGTTGAAATTAGCTTTTTTATTTAATGTTCTCTGGTGAAATATGAAGTTTTCACCTTTTAATTCTGAAGAATAAAATAAAATAAAGCAGGAGACTTTTTCTTTTTTATATGATCACACATCAAAATGTTTTTAAAACACACATTCACATCCACCCCCACACAAACAGCAGCCATTAATCACCATAAAGTACAATATGTAGTCTACTGAAGGAATACAAGCAAAGAAAGGCCATAAGATTTGGAATTCTAGAAGCAACCGAATGATGAATATTGTGTGTTGAAATTAAAATATGGATCATGTGACTGACATAAACTAACCTGATAGGACAGTTTGAGTGATTCTACTCAAGCTCAGTTATGTGTTTAAATGTTTAAATTTGAATGACAAATGTTGTTGTTTTGGTTTTTTACTACTTAAATGTTTAGTCCAAAACGATTAATTGAATTTGAACTTGAACGTAGTATATTATAGCATTGTGTCTCTAGGGTTTGCAATGTTGGTCGGTCGGTTGATTTTTATTTCAGACTAAAACATGTCAGCAACTATTCAGTGCCATGAAATGTGATACAGACATTTATGGTGCCCAGAGGATGAAGCCCTCTGCCTTTGGTGATACCCCAGATTTTCCTTTAGCGCCACCATGAGGTCAAAATGGAAAACTAATGACACTCCCATCAGCTCCAGCTGTACTTTGTTATTAATACTAATTAGGAAATGTTAGCATACTATTATCCTAAATTAAGAATAGCATTAACTATTGCATGCTAACATGCGATGTTAGCATGCTAACATCAGCATGTTAGTCTAGTCAGTGTGGGAATATTAGCATTCTGACGTTAGCATTTAGTTCAAAGCACCTCAGTGCCTAAATGCAGCCTATGAATGTATTAAAATAACTACATACTGTGTTTATAGATGGCCACCCAATTATTCTTATGAAAGCGGCTCAGTGTGCGCTTACACCGAAATAGTACGTTTGGGAGTCATAAAGTGTGTGCACTAGAGTCCTTCTCTGGCCAATACACATGAATCTCGTGGATAATAATTTACTGAATTTAATCTTCTAGACTTTTATGGGACTAAATGGATCAAATTCTTATTACACAAGGAGTCATTTGGGGGTTATTGTGACGCTCAGAAACATTTACTCATCATTTGTGTACATTTTGTAATGATGAAAAAAGTATTTTGGGGCCAGTGTGCTTCATGTGATTTGGCAATACAGTGTGGCCATATGCCAAAATGACCTCGCAGCCCAGTGCTGTTCACTGGGGCTTGGTTCAGCCTCAGTGCCTCTAGTGTGGCTGTAAGTATTGTTTGAATTTGCACAAACTCAAATGATCTACTGGAAATTACAGAGGGGAATTCAGACCACATCAATTCTGATATTTTTCATAGTAAAACATTTCTATTAAAATGTCTACATGAACTAATCAGTAGTGATTCAATTTCTTTTGCTTTTATTTTTTTTTTCCTTGTCGGGCTGCTGTTTGACCACAGCTAGCACAGACACAAGTCTGTGCTCCTGGAGGAGTTACATATTTAAGTAATCTTTGTTGACAGCAAAAGTTAAACAGCTCCACTCTTACAATCTTGGCCTTTTCCTCACGTTCAGATCGCACACACTCTTACCTCTGTTAAAAAGCTCCTGCCAAATGTGCATCACGTTACTGAACGGCCCTGCTTATGAAGTATTTATGAGTATTTCTCTTTTAAATGGAGTGACTAATCTTTCCGTGTAACTGCACCTGGTGAACACCATACTTATCCCAGAGAAACCCTGATTCCAGCTCAGATTACTTTCTCCTTAAGAAAAATACATGGGGTTGATTCCTGATAGGAAATGCCTCTTTAGCAAACAGGAACAGAGCACAATGGAGAACATTGTGAGGAATCACAGGGTTTTTATGAGGCCATGAAGTAGGGGAAGGAGGCAGCAGAGAGGAAGAACACGTCCTGGTTTTAATTTTCTCATTTTGCGTCATACCTCCGTCAAAATGTATATATCACAAGAGTGTCAACTCATGAGACGACAGACCCCTGCCAGCTCTCATCTCCTCGGTGCTTATTTTATCATACTGTTCCCTCGCAGTTACACAAGAAAATAGATAAAAGAAAAGTAATTTTTGTCAGCGGTAGCCATAGATAGCTGGAATGAATACAGGTTGATAGACAGAAGTGCAAAGAGAGTATGTGATTAAATTACTGAATCAGAGAGAAAGAAAAGTCAAAAGAAAGGAGGGCAAAGCAGCTGTTTGCTCTGATTTCTCTCTTGCGTCACACTCGGCCCCCTCAGGGGGAGCACAGCAGTTTGAAACTAACCTTTGCACTGTATTGGGAGGGGCAGGGGGATACAGTTTGCAGTTGTGTTGGTTGCCAAAATGTGTTTATTGTTTCCCATGTTTTCTTACAGTCTTTGGAGAGGCCGAATGTTGAATACTGTCTCTGTTTCTGCTCTGAACTCTCTCTTAGCTCCAGATGTAAGCCAAGTGTTAAACAAGTGCAAAAGACACTCTGGGTTGTTTCATATTATGAGCTTTCAATCAGTCCTTCTTTGTCAAACTGAAATTTGACTTCTCTTTTGTGGAAATATCAACTATATCGACAAGCAGCGATGCATTTCATACAAGTTGTTCTCCATACTGGAGTGCCACAGCCCTACGAACATTGTTGCAAGACGTCCCCCCCCCCCCACAGTGTTGGTCATGTGAACGATTTAAGCTGTCTGAGTAATGTACAGATTCACAGAGTAACGTACGGAGTCACATAATAACGTACAGTCAAAGGATAAAGTACAGAGTCACAGAAAAAGCGTACAGAGTAACGTACAGCGTCCCACAGTACATAGAGCTAAAATCACAGATGGGACTAAGTCATGTCTAACGTCTGGCCGCTGAGTAGTTAATTGCTTATGTCACTGTTGAAATTGAAGTAATATTAACAACAATTTTTAGTGTCCACCCAGAATTTGCGTCATTCTAATTACAGTGTGTATAAATTCACGCCCGATGGAGAACACTAATGTAGGTGGTGCTTTCGCGTCAGAAGGTTGAATTAAGCAAATTTAAATTGTTTCTTCTTGGTAATTACAGTTTAGACCAAATACGTCTAAGTCAAAACAAATACCAAGGAGGAGCACTATTAACGGCAGCACTGAAAGCAGCCGAGCACATACAAACCTGCACTGTCACGTTCTTTGCAGTTAAGCAGCACACACCCACCAGCCACCTGACATGAATCTGGAAATGTGATAATGATGGGTGGGTACATTTATGGCACTTACTGTGTGCTAATTATTTTAACATTGCGAGGAGTGCACAGAACTTTGAGTGTACAAGATCACTGGCACACAGACCCACACATACACAAACACACAAACCCAGAAGTCGTGCCTCTGAGAAGAGTTTGATGCTGATGTGCAGTGAAAGGCAGAGGTGGTGCATTAGATGGAGTGGAGGGCCGCTGTGAGTCAGACTGTGCTGCCTTGTCAGCTCGTCCAGACAGACGCTGCTCTCCAGGCCGTGTGTAGGTGTCTCTCAGGGGACAGTTGGGCTTTTCTGTTACGAAACCGGGAGTTCAGGACAGTAGCCGCCGCAGCCTTTCAATACTTTATGACATGCAAGTGCCGCCCGCCTGGTAACAGAGCGGAGCACTTCATCTGAGGGTCAGAGTGCTTCAGAATAAAATGGTTTTTAAATCAGATATCCATTAACAGATTATCTCTGGCCCTGGCTGCTTTTGAAGGGCTCATTACATGATATTCTCACAATAAGCATTTTAGTCTGTGTTTCAGGCTTTTTTTCAACCTTTAGTTTGGATTCATATATTCTTTTATTCAATTACAGTTATCAGTGGAAGCTGGGGAGAAACAAAATAAAAAGGACAGGAATATCAGAAAGTTGTACTTAAGTTACTGAAATAAAAAATATCAAATATCAGGGAGAAAAAGTAAAAAAATGTAAGTCAACATTTATTTAATGTAATCTAGCTAGCCTCTTTTCCTCATCAGTCTTTTTGAAAATATGCTCCTGGAGTTTATTATTCTGCTAAATGGGTAAATACTAATGCACTGCATAGTAAATATTAAAGTACCATGTCATGCCTTGCCATTAAATAATTATTTGTTTAGTGTAAAACAAAAAATACTTCAAAATTAAAAAAATATTCATTGTTATTTCTTATTGTTAGTTTTATTTATCATTTTATCACCCTGTGCAATAATAAAAAACTGATTTTGATTTTTCAGGAAATGGAGAGAAAACCACAGGAACATATTTGAGCTTTTCACAAAAAACAGATAAGAAAAGGAAAGAAACCCTTAACGAGAAAACCCATTGAGATTTGAAGCCAGTAGCTAGCTATGTTTGCTCTTTATTGCTCATGCTGTTGTCTGCAGTGGACTTTATAACATTTACAGACCAGACATTTACAGCATCAGCAGCACTGTTAATGGCTCCAGTGGCTCTAAATGTTTGTCAGTAAGCTTATTCAGCGCCACCTTTATGCACTTCAGTGTCTCTGCTATCAGTGACCTTGCTTATGTAACTGTAAAGGTCTCTGTTTTCACAGAAGTGTCAAATGAGCTCGGACACGGGTTTATAAGCACCGTATGACTTGAGCGTGTGGGTGAGATCACTCTGCAGCATGTGTTGCCTCTCACACCTGCTATTAAACACACGTTTCTATAACTTTATAGCATCTTTGTGGCAGATTGTGTGGTGCACGTTTGATTTAATGCATTTAAGGCAAATGGCTCTATGAAGAGTGAGGACGTGTGCAAGCATGCGTTTTAGTGAATGTGCGAAGCTGTTTGTGTGTGCTGTTGTGCCAGATATGAGATGCATATTGTTGTTCTGACTCAGGAGCTTTTCCATTTTGGGAGCCCCCGTCCTCCCATCTGTTTTTTTCATCTCTTACGTCAATGCCTCCAGACTGTCACTGAGTGAAAGGGTTTTCCCGCTCGATTCCCCCTGAGAGCTGCTGCCAGCCCTGCTTTATTATTGTACGCCTCGAACTTTAACAGTCGGATGGGTTTCAGTGGAAGCTGGAGAGAAAACTTCAGAGGACATACCGAATGAACTTCCTGAATAATCCCCCAACTTCCTTGTCTGCTTCGTTAGGGCCCTGGTCTTTTCCAAACAGGTGTTTGTCCAGCGATACAGTAAACTGATTTGTAACTTTTTCCCTCAGTGAGACGAACGCAGGATCATGACGTCAACAGGATGTGCGCTCACTTCCTTTGAACAGAGTGCCTGTTCCTGTCATTTGACTTTAAGTCATGCATTAACTTTGTGCTACAGAGACAGAAAATAACTGATATAACTGAGCATCGTGGAAGTGCAGGCCAAGTCTCATAAATCAGAATCAGAAATACTTTATTAATCCCAGAAGGGAAATTGCTTTTTGATACAGTTACACTGCTCAATAAAGTTATTGAAAAAAGAATAATTAACAGTAGACAATAGAGGGTGTAGAATGTATGAATGAACAGAGACATGGCCAAGCGGAGGATTTACAAAGTGATGGACAAACAGCCTGAAAGGTTCAGAGACGTAACACAGAACAGAACAGCAGGAAAGAAAAAAAAAACAGCAAAAGAAAACAGAGGAGAAAGAGGCGTACATCTCTTAGACGAAACCGTTAATTACCTCGACAAATTCAACAGAGCCTCATGACTGCTGGGCTGGAACAAAATATTGCTTCTTGTCTCAAACAATCTGCTCTACTAATGCCAACCCCTGCCCTCATACTCGACCTATTTCCCTGCCCTCCGTCTGGTTGTGCAAACACACATGACCCACTTAGAGAAGCTCACACACACTCCCTCTGTCACACACACAAACACACACACACACACACACACACACACACACACACACACACACACAAGATCTCTGCACTGTATAACCACCAGTTCTGAGGAATGAAAGATAGACTTGTAAACATCTTGCAGACTGTTGGCTGAATTGTGGAGCTGGACTCGCTGACGTCAATGCAGGATGATGACTTAATGCGTCCACTGCAGCCTGAGGATGTGACCGACTGACTGACTGACAGACAGACAGACAGGAAGGCAGGCAGGCAGACAGACAGACAGAAAGGTGACAGATAAACAAACAGGCTGCAGTTGCTGTGTGTTTATAATGGGCAAATGCTCATTCTTGTGTTGGTAATGTTGTTAAGAGCCAACAATGTGCTACAATGCAATATTACGTCAGGCTTCAGCTGCAGCCTTCTTTTCCTTACAAACAGACAGCCATGTTGAGTGTAAGTGTGCATTTCAGTGTGTGTTCAGGTGAGACCTAATTAATTTTGCAAAATGTTTGGAGCTCTGTTAACCTGCTCAAGAACTTAATGTGGCCGAGCATTGTTGTAACCCACAAAACTTTATTTTAAATCCTTTTGGAGATCACAAATTAAAAAACAAAATATATAACATGTAAGTATTTAGGATGTTTCTAATTCTAAAAATTGTTTCATTTTAGGTAAATACAACTTTTCAGCAGCTTTTCAGTAAGATACACTAAATTTGACCTTCTGAACGGAGTACTTTTAGTTGTGTACTCTGGTAGACACAGGGACCAACTTACTCTGTTTTTATATGAAATGCGAGCTGCTTCAGGAAACAGGAGTAATTGTATTTTTTCACCTTTATTGGACAGAGTGAGCGTGAAGAGGCAGACAGGAAATAGGGGAGAGAGAAGTGCATGACCTGCAACAAATGTTGCTGACTGGTGGACCCAGCTGTTTTCATTTAACTAGCACAAGAAGAGCATATTAATCAATAATTAGTTTATTTTGCGTGCAGTTTGGCCATTAATTATAGGAATGATAGTTTGACCCCTGGCTCCTCTTGCTCACATGTTGTCGGTGTCATTTTGCAATGTCAGCAGAGAAAAGTAATTTAGAAACAGTATCACAGCTTTAACATTTTAATGACTGAAGGTTTCATGCTAAACTAACAAACCATAATTTAATGCCCAGTTTAAAGTTTATATATTCCTTTTTTTAAATGTTACTGTATTTTATTTTGTCTTTTGTTGTTCAAAACGTATTTTTTCTGCCCAGATGCAAAATTGCAGAGAAGAAAGAAAAATGTCTTTATGTCTACAAAATCTACTACAAAGGACACACCGTAAGAAATTAACAGTATAACCGTAACATTTCACTGTGTCTAATTTGATCTATTAATAACTCAAATACCCAGCTTTCATTTTTATGTGTCTCGGGAGGATATACGTACCTGCAATAAACTGTTGGAACATGCAGAATACAAACCGTATGTTAAAGACTTGAGTCTACAGCCATGCTAGTGGTTCTGTGAGGCCGTGCTTGTGTTTCAAACTAAATGCTAAGTTTAGCATGCTAACATGCTCACAATGTGAAGATGGTAATCTTTCGCAGGTATAATGTTTACCATCTTAGTTTAGTGTGTTAGCATGCTAACATCTGCTAATTAGCACTAAACACAATGTAAGTATTAGACTTATTAAAATTGTAATGATTATGATGATGGTGCCACATCAACAGTTCAGGGACATGAATGTTTCAATAGAATTTCATGGCAATCCATCCAGTAGTTTTTGAGACAATTCAAACATTTCAGTCTGAACTGACCAACCGGCAAACTGTTTCGAGCCGCTGCTAAAATGATTTAAGAAATATAAAGGGAAGGTTTATGGGCAAAATAAAGCGTTTCAGTTATAAACCTTATCAGTGGCAACAGTGATATCAGAGGTTTCGTCGGTGATACCCACCTGCAACATGTGGTCATGTAGCAACAAAGTAGTAGCACTATCTCTGGTGTCACAAGCCAAGTGTAACAGGAGCTGAAGGCCCAGGACTCAGGCTCAGTGACGCACCCACCATCTAACTTCAAGTCCTCCAAGTTTCCACAGAGACACAATTTCTGGCGCTACCGTGTCATGATACGACCACGTGGTGCAACAAGGCCCTGTGACTCCCTCTGATCATTGTTCCTCTTGCGCTCCATCATTTCTCGTACGCATATTGAACAAAGTCCCTGCAGGGAAAGCTGAAACACTGAAGTGAGAGATTACACAGGGAGGGTTTTACTGGACAAATGCAGTGACTCGTGTGACATGGTGACACAATTCAGGGGAAGACTGGAAAAAGACACAGATCTGGTTTCTTTACTGTAGCCTCTCCAGCTCCATTTATACTTTTTACTAAGAGAGCAGGAGGAAGAGATGAAGGAAAACATTGCCAATATTTTATATTTATGTAATCAAATTCCATGAAAAGACCTAAACTATAACGTCCGTCTATCAGTGCTTGTAAATGTCTGTGGCACTTGGCCTTCCTGCAATAGACCAAAAAAAAAGGGGTAATGAATATATACAGGTAGCTTAATTTTTAAAATAGGTTATGTGATTTCCTGAAAACACCTGGACTTTGAGCAATGGCTTCATTTATATAATGCTTTTATCCAAACTCTCAGTCACACACATGCACACACACAACCGGTGATAGTTTGGGGTTCAGCATCTCTCCCAAGGACACCTGGTCAGCTACCTATGTGGGAAGATGACTTCCCCATTCTTTATCCTACCAACAGCCGTCAATGGGCACAGCACCAGAGCTATTTGAATCACTGAACGTCTACATCGCTGTGGTTAATGCATTTTGCATATTTTCTGGCCATGCTAGCGGCTTGGCTCGACCACCTCTGAAATATCCAGACTGAAATATCAACAACTATTTGATGGATTGCCATGAAACGTTGTACAAACATTCATGATTCACATACGATGAAGCCTAATGACTTTTCCTCCAGCACCACCATGAGGTTGGATGGATTGCCCTGAAATATGGTACAGAGACGCTGATGTCCCCGTCAGGATGAATTGTGATTTCTTTGATCTTTCAATCGTCTCTTTTGCTTTATGTTTGTAGCCACACAGTGAATACTGAAATAAATATCTTGGTACAGACAGGATGAAATGTAACAACTTTGGTGAACTTTTCATTGAGCACCATCATCATCAGGTCAAAATATTAAGTTGTCCAACACTACTCCTGCAAAACTAAATACATTCCCATTAGCTTCAGCTCTATTTTGTGTTTAGTGCTCTAGCACGTTAGTTTGCTAACAGGCTAATCTAAGATAGAGAACATAGTAAACATTGTACCTGCTGAACAACCACACTTTTCAGTAGCCATGTCATTGTGAACATGTTAGCGTGCTGTTTTTAGCATTGAGCTCAAAGCACCACTGTGCCTATAAGTATCAGCCTTACAGAGCTGTTAGCATGGCTGTAGATTCTTAAAGCATTTACACTGCATGTGATTGGTTGATGCAGATTACTGTACATCCGTTTTTAATTTTTTTTTATATGATATGGTGCTATACAATAAATTTGAATTTAATCAAGCTCTGTGTGAAAGTACTCATGACAAAAACAACAGTTCGAACCATAAAATGTATATAAAGATGGACAACGTGTCTCTACTTCCTCCCATTGTAATAAATGAAGCCAAAATACCCCAATATGGGCGCTGCCATCTTGTGCTCATTATGTAATTTGGAGCCAGAGTCTGCGCAGTAGTGCAGTAGTGATCCTATCGAGTTCCTGTCTACACACCCTCCTGAACCAATCGCAAGTACACTCACAGTTGTCAATCAAAACATGAAACATGAACATCAAATGACTAATTCAATTATTAGTGATTCCCATATTTGGAAAAAATGTATTTGATGTGTACTGATTTTTCAGTATGGCCCATGTCCCATCCACTAACATGGGGGGCGGCATTGATGACCTATGCTGCAGCCAGCCACCAGTGATCGAGCTGTGTTGGCTTCGCTTTTGGGGAACTGACATGCTGTCAATCTTCATATACAGTCTATGGTTCAACTAGACTGTATGTGGTTCAACTCATATATATATATATATATATATATATATATATATATACACTACCGTTCAAAAGTTTGGGGTCACCCAAACAATTTTGTGTTTTCCATGAAAAGTCACACTTATTCACCACCATACGT
>JAVQJL010044158.1:0-28920 GCA_036024295.1 Nannoperca obscura | reverse complement strand
GGGAAAGATTTGTGATTTTGTACAAACTCCTGAATTGGATGTGAGTGTTTGACACTGGAAAGGGAGGAAAGAGTGAAGGGAGAATCCTGAGAACACCCAGACAGGTCTGCTAACTTTGTACAGTAAACACGAGCTTCCTCGGTCGATACGCAGTGTCAACACACTGGTATCACTGTGTAATGTTTTGTCATCAGCAATACAAACAGTGCTGAGCTGTGAGATGTTGTTTCCAAGGCTCCTTTCAGCGCCCTTATAGTTCACAGGAACAAGTGAGTGCAAATACTGGCACCTGAACAGGAAAACACTTGAAAACCTGTGATTAGCTGAAGTATGTTTGACTGTGAGCTCTAAGAGTGAGTACAGTTTCTAACTGAAAGCTCCCGATGATCATCAGTTTAGATTTAGCAAACATATATACAGTATGTTATTATGCCAGGGAACATTGCTGTTGTCATCTAAACACCTTTTAACTCCACTTTGGGGAGATTTTTATGATATTGATTAACGGATGAGATCTACTGTCAGAGATATTTTATATAATTTGTAAAAGCCCTACAGGACAATGGCAATTTTTCTAAATGAATACATTAGAAATAATGTCATGTCCACGTGCAATAAAATAAATATTGGGAATATTGGGAAGAGAGGAGAGGAGTGTGTGGGTATTTTTTCTTTAGTTTTTCTCTTTCCACCCATAAGCCACAATTTATAAATATGCATGTTGATGCAAATGTAATGTAATGTATTTGCTACATTCTGC
Organism: Nannoperca obscura; assembly: GCA_036024295.1. NCBI lineage: Eukaryota > Metazoa > Chordata > Actinopteri > Centrarchiformes > Percichthyidae > Nannoperca > Nannoperca obscura. Next base: position 28,160 of record JAVQJL010044158.1, on the reverse strand, counting down.
ACTGTGACAAAGTATACATATTATTTGGACATCACCACATTACCTATTCATTACCACATGAAGATCCGTTTGAGAAGTCAGCTTGGGCTTGGAGAGCCCAAATCTATAACAGAAACCTTGAATTGCAAACTGGGGGTTGCAAGTCACAGGAGGTCTGTGAAAGGTCTCCTGAGTTGTATTTTGGGAAATTTGGAATTTCCTGGAATTTCTTGCAATTTCTTGCAAATCCCCCAACACCATGGAAGTCAGTGCTAAATTCCTGGTGTGCTCCTTCAATTCTGCAGTAAGGTTGCTGAGACGGTTACCTCCATGAGTTTGACCTGCCGCTCTCTCTCTCCCACCGTGGCCGCGTTCCTCTCCTCCAGCTCCTCCACCCTCTGCTCCAGTTGCCGGCCCCTCAGCTGGGCCTCCTGCTGCTCCCTGCGACACCGACGCAGATCCTCCTCCAGAGGAAGCAGCTGAACACATAACAGACCGCAGAACAAACACACACTGTAAGATAAGGTAACACGCAACGTCAGTCAGACATTATTGAACAAATGCAGATTTAATCAAATCTGGTAACAGAGCGGAGACCACTTTATGTTTCAGTTTAGTCTTACACACACATTTAAAACTTGTTTTACGATCCACCTAATCAGAAGAGAAATACTGAAACAAAGGGACGTAACTCCTTTCCATCCTGGTGTCTGTTTTGACCATCGTGACTAAGACTGTTGAACCCACAGACAGTTGAATCAGAGAGACAATGAGTACCACACCTCTTCCTGCAGTTTTTTGGCTGCCTGGCGGGATTTCTCCAGCTCTGCTCCCTTTTCCTGCAGCTGTCTCCGCAGTTCGTCCAGCTCCCACTGACTCTTGTCTCTGGCCTCATCGACCTGGCTCTGAAGTACATCTGTGGATGCCTCGCACTCCTCCATGATGGTATTCATCTTAACAAAGAGATAAAGAAACGTCTACAGTGAGATACGTGGACCTCATTAGATACAAAGATATAGGGCATAGTGTATCTAATCCAAGCACTAGAAATATGAGCTGTTTCTGCTGAGCTCACACGGCTTCAGGGTTAAAATAACACATCTTCAGGTCTCATTTTGCTCCAGAAAAAAAAGCTGGATTTCCCATAGGTCCCAATAAATAGTACATGTCCACCTCTCACCTTCCTCTGCAGTTGCTCTACAGCCCTGTCCTGCAGCCTCCTCTCATCCTCCAGTTCAGTTTTAATCTTCCACAACGCCTCTGTTTGCTTCCTCTCTTCCTTGAGCTTCTCCTTCAGGTCCCTGTGCTCATGATTTAGCTTGGTCAACTTACCCTGGAAAAGAAAAACATGGGTTTAATGCAAATCAAGCTGTTTCTCTTTTATAACGATACATTTTTTATTTTACTTGACAGTTCACAGTAGAAGAATTGGGAAAAAAAGAGGCTGGGTGTGCAACACAGGACGTTGCACATGGTATGCATCGTATCCCACTAGGCCATCACAATGCCACCAATCTGTTTCTCAGCAACCTCGCTTCACCTGCACGTCCTCCAAGCGAGTGAGCAGCAACTGGTTAGACTGGCAAATCTCCTCCTCGCTCTTCCTCACTTCTTTCAGTGCCTCCTCGACCTGCTGCTTTTCCCTCTGGGGAACAAGGAAAAATAGGGTTATACATAGAAAATGGCAGAACAGAGCGCATCAGTATGAAACAAACTAAAGTAAATCAGATATTTGGCTCGTGTTTCCAGAAAGTCTCCCACCTCCAGCTGCTTTGCTCTCTGCTCCAACAGTCTCTCTGTGGTTTTACACTCCTGGATTGCCTGACTCAGCTGTTCCACCTTGTTGTTCTGCTCCTGCACCTTTTCTCTCAGCTGATCTCTCTCATGTCTCAGCTCCTTCAACTGCACCTTAGCTGCACCTCCCACCTCCTCGGCTTCCACCTTCTCCTGACCCAGCAGCGCATTGTTCTGGAAGACAGGATGAAATAACAAATGATAAACATAAGAGGCAAAACAAACCTCATTTTAGCTTTTGGAAATAAAGAGAAATAGGAGAAAAGCATGTCTTCGCTGTTACCTCTTTAGCCAGCTCCAAATCTCTGAGCAGCTTTTCAAGTTCATTTTCATATTCATCCTTCAGAGCGGCCATGTAGTTATCATGAGTCTCCACCTCCTCTTTGAGCGCCCCCTTCAGGGCACTGAGCTCCCTCTCCCTGTGGTGCAGCACCTCCTCCTGCTCCTCCTTCACCTGTAGCATCTCCTCAAAGTCCACACGCAGCTGCGCCATATCCTGACAGACATCCAACAAAATACTACGTCACTACTTTGAGTCCAGTGAAGGAGATTTACAGCTGCTCTTGATTTGCACAGTGTGTTTTGTTCATGTGATTTGAATTTACCTGCAGAAGGATTTCTTTCTGTGTGTTTACCACCTCTGCCTTCTTGGCCTGGTCCAGCTCGTCGTGCATCTCAGAGAGTTGCTGCTGAAGGTCTTTCATCTCCGTCTTAGATCTCTCTCTCTCTGCCTTCATCTGAGTCAGCCTGACAAGAAATACACACAGAAATATGCAGGAAAGATGGATTTATTTTGTTCCGTATTTCACATCAAGGAAAGAAGCCTGCTTACCCTGCTTAAAAGTTTTAGAAAGGTGCCTCATACGACTAGACAACAGAAAATCAGCAATTTTAATCCAGATGGTATTTGACTCCACTTTTGCTCAAATGACCCTCATCAGATCATACATCACAGTTCACTTGAATGACCTTAGAGTGTGAGCAGAGGCTTAGTTAAAGAAAGTGGAACATAGCATTGAGCTAACGTGGATAGGTATTCTAGGCATTTTTTTATGTGATAAACATCTAACTTTATTTTTTAAACTTTGTGTTGCATCACTAGACCCCTATTGGAATCATTTCAAGGAATAGCACGGCAGTTTAGGGAGTACGTTTCTTCGCTTTCTTGCCAAGAGTTAGATGACAAGATTGATACCACTCTCAGATCTTCACGATAAATGTGAAGCTACAGCTAGCAGCTGGTTAGGTTAGCTTAGCTTATCATAAAGGCTGGACACAGGGGGAAACAGCTAGCCTCAGTCTGTCCAATGGTAAAAAAAAAAAAAAACACCTTCCAGCACCTTTAAAGCTCACTAATTTACACATAATAACTGTTTTATTGAATCCATATAAAAAACGTGCTGGACTACTTCTTGCAAGCAGTGACTTCCAGAAGCCAAGGAATAGCTAGCGAGTAGGAGGCTAGCCAATTCGAGTCTTTATGCTAAGCTAAGCTAATCGACTGCTTGGTCCAGCTTCGTCTTTACTGTACAGACATGACAATACTTGAGTGGTATCAGTCCTCTCATCTAACTCTTGGCAAGACAGCAAATACTTGTATTTCTTGGTAAACTGAGCACACAAAGACAATTTCTTCCAAAAGGAAGAAAAACTACAAAGTTAGCTCAAGAGAGACCAGCTCAACAGTTTTCTAGGAAGTCAGAGCCTTACTCTTGTTTGCTAGATTGAAGTTCTGCCTCGATGTCAGCCAGTCTGTCCCTGAGTTTGCAGAGCTCTTTCTGACTTTTGGCCAACTCTTCCTGAAGTTTCTTCTTCTCTGTTCTGGCCTTTTCACAAGCTTTGGCAAGAGTCTTTTCATTCTGCACAACACAACAACAGAAAGGAACATCATCAGTCAGAGGAATAGGAAATGAGTGTTTTAGAAGTGAATCAGCAGGATTGGGCAGCACTACACCTTAATCTCAGTTTCCAGTTTTTGCTTTAAGTTAGACACTTCTTCCTCCAGTGCTTCATGTTTCTCCTGCAAAAGCTTCACCTCAGCTGCATAATCCTATTTATGGTGAAAAAGGAGACGTCTAACAATCGCCGTATTCAGACATTAGAGCATGCTAAACAGTGATCAACACTGGCAAACATCTCATCCCAACACACACTTTCTCCTCCTCCTCCACATTCTCAGCAGTCTTCCACTTGACTGTGTTGGCCCTTTCAAGCAGCAGGGTGACTTTCCTCTCAGTGGTGGAGTCATCATCAGTCGTCCTGAGAAGCAAGAAAAGAAATCCACAAACATTACACTAACAGCACTGACAGGGTGTAATGAAAAACAGACATTTTGTCAGTTGCTAATGTGTTACTCTTTTCACTCAACCTGCCTTAAAAGCTCTACTTCAGCACATACCACTGATCTTAAAAATGTTTCAATGGGAAGAAGTTATTTTATTAGGGAAAACAAGTTCATGCTCTGCATTCCTGACTGCTGCGTGAGCTCACACAGCTGGAGCGGCACCCCCTTATCTGACTACACTCCATGATCCTAGCTAATCACCAAAAGGTGGCTAAAGGGTAAAAAATAAAAAAGAGCAAGAACTTCAACTGAAAGCACAAACTTATTTATTACGTAGTTTTAAAGGAATAGTTTAAACATTTTGGGAAATACACTTATTCACTTTCTTGCAGAGTTAGATTAGAAAGATCTAATATCTGTACCCTAAATATGACGCTACAGCTAGTAGCCAGTTTAGCTTAGCATAAAAACTGGACAAAGGGGAAGACAGCTAGCCTGGCTCTGTCCAAAGGTAACCAATCTGTCTACCAACACTTCTAAAGCTCACTAATAACGTGCTATTAGAAAGTCATGCAGAACATTACCCCTTTGTAAAACCACAATTTGCTTTTTCTACACTTTGTTTTTTGTACAAATCAAACAAAAGAAAAAGGAAAAACTCATGCTAATTGTTTACCCTTGTGTCTTTTTAAAAATCTAATTTAACAGATTTTACTTAGCTTTTATTTGTGTTGTTAAATAATTTACTAATGCATTGATTTGGTTAATACAAGCTAAGCTTGCTGCTGGTTGTATCTTCATTTTTTAGGTTCAACCATGAGAGTGGTATCAATCTTCTCATCTAAATCTTAGCATAAAAGCAAAGAACCATATTCCCCCAAATGACAAACTATTCCTTTAACTAAAAGTACTCAGAGCTGAGGGGCACTTACCCATCCTTGAGGTAAGTGAACAGTATTTGTTTTGCTGTGTCTTCAGTTGGGTCTACTGAGACTTCTTGCTGTCCTTTCAGAAGATCAGGAGTGACCTGGTTAGGGGATATACAGCAAATAAATACAACCTTTTATATTACAACTGTGCCATAGCGCAAATGTCTTTACCTGAGTATCTCTTTCATCAGATTCATCAGTCTGGTCACTACATGATCTGGAGATTGAGGGCTTCTCTGCTCTGTGAAGCAATTTTGCAGCCTGTGGAAATGTTGTCTCTCTTCCATTATGTCCTTTAAGCAGTGTGCTGGGCTTGTTCTCCACCCTCCTGCTCGCCAAAGAGGTTTCTCTACTGAGGAGTCGCGCCCTGGCTGACCCGGGAGGATATATCTCACCTGGGGTCTCACCCCTGATGCCCTTCAGAGACGAGGCTCTGCTGGAGGAAGAGGAGGAGGAGGAGGAGTCTGACGTTCGACCGCTGTCCACGCTGCGTGACCTTCGACATTGCTCTGGGTCCATCCTGTTCCTTGGACCTCCCCTTCCCCTCCGCTGGCTGCTGTTGAATTGGCTTATTAGCTTCCCTACAGATATGATGGAGTCCGTCTCCACGGAGTTTGGGGACCTTGCAGGGAGCTGTCGACTGTAGGGAGGTGCGTTGTTCTGGGTTACGTCACTCTGGTCTTCCCCTAGGCCGTCAGCGGGCAGAGGGATCCTGGGTTTGCTCATATTAGCAGTCTGGGTTATCTCAGGAGGAAGGCCACTGCTTAGCTGTCCGGGTGGATCGACTGAAGCGGTTGAAGGAATTACTAGGTTCAGGTTATTACTTTCAGGGTCATAAGGCCTCAGAATCTCCGGGTGTTTCTGATAATGAAACGTGGAGGAGGTTTCAGTTCGCTGTGACTCAGATGGAGAGTGCCTTTCATCCACAGACCTCCTCACCATGCCTGGATTGTACCCCACCTGGTGAGTGATGACAGAGATGTCCCGGTGGCTCTCCTGTCCAGAACTGTTCAGAACTACGTAGGGTTGACCTTTAAACCCTTGGATCTGCACCCTGACTCCAAACAAGTTGTCTTGGCTGCCTCTGGGACTGTGTGGTTCTTTGTAGCTCCTCTGTACCCCGACTTCTGGAGAGCCGCTTAGTCTGTGAGACTCCATCGTGACTCTGCAGGATTAAGAGATGAACTGGTAAAAAACAAAACCAGTATGTTAAAAATGACACTGAAGGAGACTGACCCTGCATGGGAATTGAAGATTGATGCATCAGGTTGGTCGAGCTGAGGTAGGTATTTACACAACATCGGTGTGTGGTTGGAGCCACACTGGGGCACAATGACAGACATCCAGGCAGCTCCTCACACAGCTGCACTCCAACGTAAAGACAGAATAAATGGACACTGACAAGAGCCTGATATTGCTGTGCAATGAAAACAGCTCCTTCTGTGTGCCCATGACAGTGTACTATTGTAGCCTACAGCTAAAGCTGAGCCAACTGCATGACGACTACGACTGGCCGAGGTCTCCGAGGTGTCGTCACCCACTTCATCGTGTAACACTTGAGGAAAATGATTGTCTACAAATATGTTACTGTGAGGCTGAAACACGAGAGGTGTTGTGCAGCCAACACCTTCTTAAGTATCTTCTTAAGAGCGCCATCCTGAACGTGGCCACTTTAGTCATTAACACAAAAGATTGCAGCTAATTTATTACAGTAAGTTTGTTAATAAAGAAAATATTGGTACCATTTTCTAATACGATTTTCATGATGGTTTTATTAATAGTTAATGCTTTATAGATCAGTTGTAAGCCATACTTGCTTTGTCTTTGTAGCAAACTTTTAAATTCATTATTCGTCCCCTCAAATGGACTGTTAGACCATTGAATAATAATTACATAGCAAAAGGTAATTGGTCGTACAGTGAATTTAAGACTAAAAAGATTTTTTTATACAACATGGCGACCCGAATGATGATCTTATAACATGTTATAACTGTTCTATGAAACATTAGTAAATTATGTATTAATCATTGATAACGCCTCTAATTACAGCTTATAAACCCTTTATAACGTGTGCTGCATTAGAAAGTAGTAAAATATTTGGCCGAATCAAGTCCCTTTGAATTTTGAATTAAAGCGATGTTTTCTTTTACTATTTTTTATTTTGGGCTGGCACTATTTAAAATCTACAAACATTTCAGCTTCACAGTTTATCAGTGAGTCTCAGACATATAAGCTAGGAACATGTATCTGCTGCGGATCTGCGTTTGTCCGGTTTTACTTAAAGAACTCAAACTGTTCAACTTTAAACAGGCCTGGGCTTAAGTTAAGGAAAACATATACAGGTAGATACATTCAATAAAGACGGATAAACGAAACATACGAGTCCCACTGAAGTATCAAAGAAGAACCATACGGACAGATAATGTGAAGGTGGAGAGAAAGAAAAGTTAAAAGTACATGAAGATCACTAAAGTCACTACTGAGTGACTACACTACAAGTCGCTACACAACAGAAGCAATATCGCAGTTATTCATTAAAGGACATATTGATTCTAAAGACATCGATCTGCGCTGAAACTTACCCGCTGTGTGTCCGGGCTGAGTGTTGAATAGAGTCCTCCTCCACCTCCTCCACCTCCTGTGTCCGCTCAGCGCGTCCTTCCTCCGCCCAGACGCGATCCCACTGTCCCGCTCCGAGAGGCGTTCACTGCCTGCTCTGTGTCAGATATTCAAACCATTTGACTGCTGCTGTTGCTGAGTGCTTAATATGATGAACTTTATGAATTTGTAGGAATCTAGTTTAACAACAGTGTTAAACAGTGAAACCGTGCTGTCTATGACCAGCAAAGACTGTTAGAGGGACGCAGGAGAGTAAGTACATTTAGTCAAGTACTGTACTTAAGTACAAATGCGAGGTACTTGTACTTTACTTGAGCATTTCCATTTTCTTTATACTTCTTACTCCATTCAATTTATTTGACAGTTTTAGTTACTGCATATTCTAATTTGATGATATAAAATATATATAACAAATAGGCTTCACCATTACCAGCTGCAACATTAACACATTAATGCATTCATAAATATAATCGAATAATATAATATATAAATGATTCTGAAATGGGCCATTCTACAAAATAAGTACTTTAACTTCATAGTATATTTTGGTGCTAATATCTTTGTACTTACACTTACACAAGTAAAATTTTGAATGCAGGACTTTTACTTGTAACAGCGTATTTCTACGTACTGCTACTTTTACTGAGAGCTGAGTACTTCTTCCACCCCATAAAAGTTTAAGCACACCTGGAGAGACGACTGCAGATGTTTGGTGTTTAGGAGTGTAGCCTATAGTAGCCTATATAGGAACATTACTGTTAACTTTTAATATTCCTAAACCAAGAAGGAAAAGTTTGTCGCTGGCCTTGTTTAATAGCTCTTTATATGTCTTTATTTACACTTTAGGGTTAGAAAGATGTAGTAATCTATTTAATATTTATTTCGTATTTAAGATTTCTGTTGGATTTCTCTCTGTGTAAAATCATGTTTATGTGTAGAAAATGGTGAAAAGTGACTAAGCCAGTATTTGTTTCCATCATTCGGGTGGATTTACTTCCTGCACAATGTTGAATCTTTGTATGATGGCCTTGAAAGTTTCTGATCACATGGTCAACATCTTACACCTCAAAGCCAATAGGGCGACCTGGATTCTGAGTCATTTTTTTTGAGGCTGTAATTTTATAGCATATACAATCAAATTTGTTACAAGTGATCCTTCCTGCTCATGTAGGTTGTAACGTTTTGTCTTAACTGTCATGCAGCTTAGGTCTCACAACATGTGGTAACTGCATTGTGTAATTCTCTGTTTTTCTGATCAGTAACTACCAGTTATTTAGTCTCTTTTGAAACGTTGTTACTTCACATTCATTCATTTGATTACTTCTTAAAGCTTTTGATTTTTTTTTTCCTACACCAATAATCACCTCAGAACTCCCCAGATGTATGTTGTGACCCTTTGGAGGGGCCCAACCCCAGTGTTGGGAACCACTACTGCACTGTACTAAAACTAGGCGTGCCTGGACCAGATACAACACTTCACATAATTGACATTAACTGTAACCATCTAATAATGTAATATATGATCATTTATTTGTCACAGTGGTCAGGTACTTTTACTTTTGATACTTTAAGTACATTTTGCAGATGCTATTTTTGTACTTTTCATTAAGAGCACTTTAGAATGCAGGCCTTTTTACTTGTACTGGAGCAGTTCTACATCGTTGAGTTGGTACTTTTACTTAAGTAAAATATGTAGTAATCTATTTAAGAATCACCTCAGAACTTATATTACTTAAGTAAAGGTACTTATTCCACCACTGTACTATACTGTATGTACAGCAGGTGATCTAAAATATATAATAGAACATACAGACTCAAATTATTGGAAAAAAGACATTTATTGCTACATTATTATTTTGACACATGCCTGTAGGCTACTTCGAACTGTACACATACTGTACATGTTATGATAGGAGTATTTCAGATTACTTGATTGATTATTATTTATTATTTGTTCAGCGGTGTGATATGCAAACAAGACATAAATGATTCTGTAATACTGTATTGCTCAGAGCATGAACTGGGTCTACGTCTAGTAAAACTGCACAAAAAGGGTTTTCTTGTGTAAAATCAGAAAGAGAAAAATGAAATAGAGAAATTCACAATATTTGTATAAAAGATAAGTTACATAACTTAGAAAAAAACTGAAATCTTCTATTAAAAACTCAAACATGCAAAGAGCTTTGACTACATCTGAAAAGCAAAAATTACACTGAGAAGAGTGTATCATTAAGTGTAATGTTGTTTACAGTGCTATTACACAAATGTGTTACAAATATACAAATAACAGATGATGCCTACATGTTAAAGAACATTCTCGGAGATCTGTTCATTCACAGAATGGTCAAACTCCTGCAATACTCACACACACACACACACACACACACACACACACACACACACTCACTCACTCACACACACACACCACAGGACAAATGAAATCCGATGTCTGAACACACAAATATGGGAATGTCAGTTCTCTGAGCTCGGTGGAAATTATACGTGGTAAATAGTGATACACCTGGTTCTGCCAAATTCAAACTGCAGATGACACCTTGTCACTACTGGGTTTCATCCTTTCAGATATATTCAAACAGACAGATAATCAATAAATATACAAAATATGTACAAAACATCTGCAGCTTACAATGCATTTGTCTGTTACAAGTAAAGTTTAGGCACAAAGTTCGTCCGGTTCGGGGAGTGAGGAGACGATTGTTCAACTGCATCACACTTTACGAACAGTGAGGTCGACCTCTCCGCTCAGGTCCGAATTCAGAAAGAAACGCTGGACGTCCAACGACAGCTGGATTCTCCTGGGATGCTCTTCACTCAGCATCTGGACATAAAAGGTACAGTGGCATCAGAGATAATGACAAAATGAGACTTTTTATAAAAATATTATTTTTGAGTTTTTGAGGAGTTCTTTCTAAATATGCTTTATATTGAACTGGAGCTTAATATCATGGTTTTGTTGCATTTGATCCAAAAAATGTTTTAACCTATTTTCAGTTTGCTGAAAATAATATAATGTATAATTTCTGAAAGTTATTACGGTTTATCACTGATATTAAAAAGTACATGATGCTGGATTTGATGAAGTTATTACCAGATGCTCAGAGGTGGCCCATGGGGTTTGCTGGGTCAGTCAGACTGGGATGGAAAGAAAGATGCATGGACTGTGGATCCGTCATGACCGCAGACGCCTTCTCTTCCTCTCTCCTCCGCAGACACGCTGCCTTTGGGTTCAGGTTCCTCTCTGGGGGATTCAACAAACAATGGGTTATCATTTGACCAAATAAAAAAACTGAAGATGTGTGATTATATATGGATATTATTCATTCCCATCCCCTTGTGTGATGCTGATTCAGCTATTTTAGTTCTACCTCATGAATTCTGCTTTGGCTGTTGACTTTTCTCTCATTATACTATCTTAGTGTATCTATAATTATTATTGTGGCAAATGAAATGCACTGCTGTCAGCCACGGTGCATTTTCAATACGTAGACAAGAAGAAGAAAAAGAAGCCACAGTAAGACTTTTTAAAAGTCTCCTCATAGGGGCTTTAAAGCTGCTCTAATCTTTATATTTATATTAACAATGGATCACATGACTATGTGTAATGTATTGTAATGGATCCACTGACAATTTTTGCCAGAATCTGCAATTCCTCTTAACAGGCTGTTGTTTTCTGGTGAATACAGTGGAGCATTTAGCTGCTAAAGATATGTCCCTCAGGAGTCTGTGGAGACCAACACAGAGCTAAAAAGAGAGAGTTTTGGACTAACAGTCATCAGGTGGACTCGAACACAACTCTAAATATCGTAATGTTGCTCAATGTCTGCTAGTTGTATAAAAAAGCCAAATGTCTTTCCCCCAAATGGTTAAAAAAATCACTTAATTCAGATTTAACTTTGGCAAATATAAAAGCCATAAAAATGGTTATAATGTGAGATATTTTACTGTGGCTAAAAGCATGTTCAGAGTCTGAAGCCAACTGGTTACTCCCCTACGCTCATTCCCAACCCCTAGTTGTAGCTTTCTATCTTATTTTCACTCTCCTTTACTTATTTGACTTGACAGAGAGACAAGGCCCTATCTTTGCGTCTCCCGCTGGAGTGGGATCATCAGAGAGGAGGACATGCCGCCTGCAGCTGCGATGCACTGACCTCTGACTTGTTGTTCCAGGCTGAGGATCACTGCCACGGCCTGGTGCAGCACCAGCAGCTTGGTCTGTGGCTTCTCGCTCTTCAGGTGCAGCTGACACATGTGACCCAGCTCCTTAAAGGCCTCATTGATGTCCCGCACACGCAGGCGCTCGCGGGCGTTGTTGGCCATCCTCCTCTCGCGCTCACGCTCGGCCTTCTGCTCTGGGCTCAGGTCCTCGTCCTCATGGATACTACAACATCAACAAGGTAGAATCTTTTAAAATGACGGATGTGTGTTTTTAAAACTGACATTCAAGCTTTAGTGCATCTAAGGGATTACACGTAAGAGGACTGTGTTGAGTTATAATGTGGATTTCTCTGCCCTCTGCTGGTCACTGAGCTGACATCATGTTACTGAGCCTCCTAAAGGTCTATTGACATACCCTCATTTGTTCTGTGAATTATGTTGTACGTTAACAACAAGCTTGTGTGATCAGGCACACATTTATGAATAATTAATCCATGAAAACATTTATTTTGGAAAATCCCTACTCAATCAATAACCACTGATGGTTACTTTTATTCACATTTGAACAATTGTTTTTTCTCTTTCTATCATTGTCTCGTTCAGTTTGAACAAGAAACCAAAACAAAGTCCAGCAGAAAAATTGTTGCTAGAGGGTCATCCATATATGTCAACATCGATATCCCTCAACTAGATTATGGATCTAAATAAAAAGAAGACTCAGACACAGACTCAGGCATCAGAGCTGATGTCATGAAGAGGTCCGTCCTGAAGTGACCTCTGAAATTAGAGACACTAGGACAGACACTCTAATTAATCTGTGAGGTCTTCAAGATGCACAGTCTGATGTACACTGACCTCATAAATCCACGTTTCCAGTGGCTCATTTAATATCAAAATGTTAATACAACTAAAATATCATCTTTCATCATCAATGATCCGATTGGATATCACAAAGCTGAAAGAGTTTGTTTGTTAATTGAAATGAATCTGCAACTATTTTGATGAATGGTTAATCTTTTCATTAATTCATTAAGCAGGAACTGCCAAACAATCCCTATTACCAGATTCTCAAATGTGAGGATTTGGTACCTTTCTCAGTTTTATTAATTTCTTTATCATTTGAATATCTTTGGATTTAGGACTGTTGGTCAAACAAAACAAGCAATTTGTTGATGTCACCCTGGCCTCTGAATGAAGCCCTATAGTGACGAATAATACAAGTGCAGTGAAAACTCATATTTTGTATTTATTCTTAATGGCTACTGAGGACAGAGGAAGGATCTTCTAAAAAGACTTATTTTGGCCCACATTGTGATTTTTCTTTTCTTTTTTTATAACCCCACTACCAAAATACACCTTTATGTCATTGATGCCTTAATCATTTACTGTATGTCCTGGCAGCTCCTCTTTTTTTTCCTCATTTAATTCACTGCAAATTAATCCGACATGAAGAAGAAATATGAGGCAGAGCTAAATAGGCTTGCCTGGACACAGCTGCCCTTCTCAACAGGGGGTCTGATTTTAAATTGGCAAGAAGGCTCTAATACTTGCCTGTGAGTGGGGGACTTTTATTTTGAAATCTGCTGTACTACTTTACAGTCACAACAAACATGATATTTTTCATCTTTACTCCTTTTTTTTCATTGCAGATTATTAAATCACGCAGAGCAACTGTTTACCTGTTTTCTCCTTGAGTCTTGAGATCACTCTCCTCGTCTGATCCCCGGCTGTCAGAGCTGTGGCTGTGATTGGTGTGCATCATCTCTTCCCTTTCCCCGTTTTCTATCTTCAGCTCCAGATTACCCTGAACTCCCAGACTTCCTGTGGGAGATCACGCAAAATGAAAAAAAAGAAAGAAAATAAAACACTTAAATCCTAACTATTCAAAGGTTGAAGTTGAAAAATGCAGATAAAGGAGGTGAAATATATGAATGCAGCAGCGGATTGGTGAGAGGAAGGACTCACCTCTGCCTCCACCTTGCATGGGCTGAAGCGTGGCCCTCTGTCTGGCTGGGTACGGGTGGCTATTTTGTGTGCGGCTCTGGAAGGCTGAGGGGTTGTTGTTCATATTGACAGCTTCGACCTTTATGACACAAAAAGAACGTCATAAGATGAGGGCAATATTCATGTGTTCATAAGAGAGCGAGTCTGGCTCAGCCACGTACAACTCTTGATCCAACCGACGACAAATAAGTCACAAACCCAACATCTGCCCCCTCATTTCCGGCGTAACACTGGGTAGATCTCTGGCTCTACAGAATTAATTTAATCTCAGACAATCTTAATCCTTCCCTTAAAACTACTATACACTCCCGAAACATACCACTAATTCTCTTCAGGAGTGATTCACTTGTAACTGACACATCATGTGGAAAAATAAAAGTGAGAGAATTTAATGCCCCCCTCCCCCAAAGGATTAGACTAAAAAACCCTTTCCCCTGCATATACTTCCACTCCAGCTGGGCCAAAATCCCCTGGACTGTTGAAAAGGAAACATGCTGGAATGGGAGTGCACGATGCCGGCGTCCCCCATCACCCCACAGTGGAATTAGAGTCCGCACATACTGTACGCTCTCCATACAAGGGCGACGCGTCACAGAGATCTCCCATTGTGCTCAGTTTCCTATTTCAAGGACAACAACCTTTACATGAGGAAAACATGCAGACATGGTGGATGGAAAATTCCGGAAACTGAACACCAGCACGCACGCAAGCACACACCCACACACCCACACACCCACACATAAAATGGAATTTCCATACACACTGTCCTGTTATTTCTTAAATACTTAGTATAGAAATAGTAACGGTTGTTACCATGGATGGAGTGTGACAGCCGAGCGGAAGAGTGCTGGCAGATCCCTGGTGGCCGTGGTGGTTCTGGTTCAGCAGGGCGTGGATGTCAGTGGGCAGACCGGCCGTGGGGCCCACAGCGTGGTTCCTCAGGACGTGGATCACATCGTCCAGTCTGTCCAGTCGGTCCTCCACCTGAGACTGCAAACAACAAGAGACAAAAAGTTAAAACTGTAAATTATTAAAGTTTTTTTTGTGGCATTTGGCCACCACGAGACATATTTTAATGTCTTCTATGTTAAATTAAAAAGAGACAATTTGTTTTACAAGTTGCAGCTCTAATATTCAATCTTTCAAAAATAAACCAGGAGTTTTTTGTGCTCAGTCATCAGTCAAGTGAGTCACAATTCACAAAGTAAACAGGTCACATTTCTTACAGAAGCCTTAAGGAAATAGTTTGATATTTTGGGGATTAGGCTAATTTATTGCTGAGAGTTAGCTGAATGTACACCAGTTTCATGTCTGTGCATTAAATATGATGTTAGCGAGGGAAATGGCTAGCTTGGCACTATTTCTTGGCAGGGTGTAGTGACTTCCTGGTGTCTTGTCGTGACCTCGAGGCTGCCAGGCAACCAGTCCGGCACATAAATCCTGTAAAACTGCAACTTGTCATTTTTACACTTCCGCTTTTTATAAATATTAAACAAACAAGATATAACGTGTTAATTAGTGAGCTTTAGAGGTGCTTGTAGGCCGATTGTGTTACATCTGGACAGAGCCAGGCTAGCTGTTTTGCCCTGTTTCCAGTCTTTATGTTAAGCTAAACTAAACGGCTGCTGGCTTTAGCCGAATATTTACTGGACATACATTCATTTGTAACCATTTGCAGTCTCTTCTGGATGTTTAATGAATGTTTGTATTTTCATAATGGGGCACATCTTTCCATTTATATACACATCCTAATACATTTATACAGTTTACTGTTTATTATTTGTTTGAATATACTTTTAAGACATGCATTTGTTTGATTGTTTTGTATATGTTTACGGTATCTTTATATTGAACACATTCTACTTGTCTTTCTTAATTTATTACATTTTCTTCCTTATTATACTTATATACCTTGTATACTGCAACGCTCTCACGAGAGTAATTTATTTATATATCCATCCATCCATCCATTATCTCTATATGACACCATGTGTGTGATATCAAATTAGGTATTTACCAATGATATAAGAGAAGACTCATAGTGTGGTGAGACTGGTGTCTGAACTGAACTCCGGGGCCACATGTTGGTACCTGAGTGGAAGAAAACAACAAAATGAGACCACGAAGGGGTTGGAAAACTCAGAATGTAAATAATATTTCACTCTGGGCAGCACGTTACCTGCAGGTTCAGCTGCATTTGGCAGCGGGGACGGAGACCTCACGGGTGTAGATGAACTGGAGGGGAAGCTGCTGCTGGTGTGATCAGGGGAATAAATCTGGCAGCAGACAGGGAGAGAGAGAAAGAGGGGGGAGGAACGGGAGTAAGTCATGGATCATTTTAAAGGCACAACGTGTCATTTCTGCGTAAGGCTTTACAGCTGCTGCCTTTGGAGCAGGCTCGTAACCTGAACTAAACTCATCAATTCTGGTCATTTCACTAGTCAGCATCTAATAAAAAGTCGAGCAGCACAAAAGTAGCCCTTCGTTAATATGCACTAGTCTGTTACTGGCAAGGAAGACCACCAATTTCCTCTTGTATTATACGGCTGGGACTCTCAGGGCTTGGTTTTATGCTCTGGTCTGACTGTTTGAACATAATAAGGCATAGATGAGCCGGTCTAATGGGATTAGGGTGGTGCATACTTACAGAGGCCAGAGCTTTGCCCAAGGTATCGCCTGTCTGTGACCCTCCTGACACATTTCTCTGGCTACCTGAGATGGCAAAAAAGAATTCTGTGTTAAATATTACATTAAAGAGTACATATAAGCCTGGCTGAAATAAGCAGTGAAGATGATTTTCTCCATTTCCTCACCTGTGGAATTCTCTGAGTTGTTGATTGACGTGTGTGACGCTGTATTGTTGCGGTGAAAAGTGGACATTGGTGGGAGTCCCCTGTTCATATCAGCGGCCATCACTGAATGTGGAGAGTAGTCCTGAACAGGAAACAAACATACATTTACTCCACCAGGGCTAAATAGTGCTGTGCTTTCAACATCCAAGGTCCTGGAGGTAAATCTCACCAGGTGATTGTGTGGTGGTTGCATGGTGCTGTAGCTCCCCGGCTGTGTTTGGTGGGTTGTGGCTGCTCCCAGCGCACCTTCATAGCCCTGCTGGTTCAGCCCATTTACAGCATTCCAGATGTCGGGCGAATTGCTCATCCCCTCTAAAATGGATAACGATATGTTATAGCCTGCACTTGAACAGCATCTCAAGCAGCCCGGTCAAGTCATGAAGCTCTACAGCGACCTCTTTGGAAACAATGAAGCCCTGTCACTCGATCATGTGAAGTTATATAACTGGTGTGAACATCTTTATCTGAGAAATACCCACTTTTTAAAAGCCCTTAAAATCTGATTATTAAACACTAATTTCAATGTAATCTTAATTCTAGTATTTTATGCCTTTGTTTGTTGTTTTTTTGTCCCTAAGACAAAAATATTTCAACAACTATTGGATGGACTGCCATGACATTTTGTAAAAACATTCATGTTCCCCAGAGGATGAATCCTAGTGACTTTGGTTATCCGTTGACTTTTAGCTTTAACGAGTTTGAGTGAACACTGTACCAAAGCAAAACGTACTACAGTGAAAGGCGATGGATGATTCATTTTGGATTGTTTGAGCTCACCGAAGAAGGTGCTTGCGAACACATTGCTGGGGGCCTTGGTGGATGGATGTAAAGATGAGTTGTGGTTGATGTCGTCATTGGTGGGCGACTGCCCATAAACCTAAAGAGAAGAGCTTGTTTAAGGCATTGTCAAAATGTTTTACTTTGAACTATAACATAATGTACACAAAGTCCAATTCTGTCTGCATCACTCAAACCAATCTTACTGACACAAGCGCGTGAATACTGCGAGCGCGAACTGAAGCAACAGTGTTACGAAAACAAAGCAGAGAGCTGATGCACACTTAGAGCTATTGCGATAATCCATAAGCTGCAGATCCATGCACCTCCTCATCCGGATTTAGGAACCATTCACCATGAGAAATCCCTGCCCTAATCATGATCAGGTTGGGCTGGCTTCAGAAGACTGGGATACAGTTCCCTTCCAACTAAAATTTAATCACAGGCCTTCTCATACTTTGTCCTCAGAAAGAATCCAAACAGAGAACTCACCCTAATGATCCCCCTTCTGTAGGAAACAAAATCCTTTAAATAGGAAACAGATCCAAGAATTATACTAAAGATACCTTTGGCAATATTTTCTAACACAAGGCTGGAAACTGCACATATGCACACAAAACACACCAACACATGCTCACTCTCTCAAACACACCAAGAGGTCTGGGCTGCACCTGCACCTCCCTCCCTGCTTTGATGTGCCCCAGGAAATGAAAATAAACCTCCCTGCGCAGCATCAATGGGGTGTCAGTTACCCGGACGACAAGTTCTGTAAAGCAGGCTATTAAAGATTCTCTTGAGTATGCTCGTGCAAGCACACGCACAGGCTCACATACACACACACTTAAGCACACACACACGCAGCCGTGACCCTGGCTGGCATGAGTCCCATGGTGATTGTGGGCTAGGCCAAACAGAGGAGCCCCTGCCGACACTGGGCCCGTCTGAGCCGCCATGGGCAGCATATGGCGGAGGATAAAGCCAATTGTCCTCCTTACCATCAGCATAGCAGGCGACCCGTTAATAATGGTCACACCCCTGCCCCAGCACGCCCTCTCTGGCCCCCACTGGAGAGGGGCCGTCACCATGGCATCCTCTTTTAGCATTGAATTGATTTAGGAACCATCAATCATGGTATCACAAATGATAAGGGACTTTTTTCCCAGCAAATAAAGACCAAAGAGAGAATTGAAATGCTATAAAACCTTGAAGCTTGAACTAATCATTTTGAACATGCATCCTTTTTGGCAATCTGTTAGCTGCATTTCCAAAAGTTATTTTAATCTAAAAATACGTATAAACCTAAAATACACGCAGCATTATCATGCTAGATGAGTGAAATATCAACTTGCTATTCAGAGCCTATGCTGTGCTCCACCATGGCCAACTCCAGCCACATGCAACCAATTTTCTGCCTCTGTGATCCACGATGTCTGGATATGGTTAGTCTCACAGAGATCAAAGCTGCCTTTGATAATGGCTGCAGTGGCGGGGGGACTGCTCCAACATAGCAGGGTTAAATCAAATAGAAATAGCAGCAATCTGCTTCATGTCAAAATGTTTTCTGCTGCCAGGCTTGACTACATGGTGCGAGGCAAACAGGAAGCAAGAGCCTCACCGGTGAATTTTAACTCGAGTTTGTCAAAATGAAACCACAAGTGAGTGAGGTGTTATATTGATAAGTAACTGAATGCTGGTTTAGGTGCTGTCCATCTGCAGTTGTTAACAGCTGTGTTATTTGTGGGTAATCATAACTGATGTTTTCAGAAAATAAAATTCTTATATGAACTTGGTTTAAATGCTATTAATGGGGAACCAAATAAACAAACAAACAAACAAGAGATAAATGGAAGTCACTGAGATTTTCACCTTAAAATGTTTCACAAACTCTAAACAAGTTCTTGCTTTAACTCAAGTTACAACCACTGATGTTTAAACAAGAATAAGCTTCATACCGTGCACACAACTCTTCAAGGAAGTGACAATGACACATTCCGCACAAACTATAGACCAGACCTCTCTTAAACACATATGCAAACCAGCCAGAACAAACAACCTTACATCCCAACAAATGTACTCTGCAGAGTAGGAAATGTCCCAACTCTTAAGTGACTTAAGTGCTTCACTTAAAGGTACATCCAAATGAGAAAATGTTCAATTATACTACTCTTGCAGCTTTTATACAGGGAATACATTGTTTAACCACTGTTAATAGAAAACAAGCTGCAAACAAAGTGTTTCATTATGTAAGTCAACAAATAAACAGAACATGTGAGAAGACAGTTAAAGAGTAGAACAGCATCCTCGCCAAACACACTGACAGTGTCATGAATCCACTGGACAATCAAATAAGAAATAAAGGAAATACTCACTGGTTTCATGTTGTAGCAATACATCAATGAGTTGTTGTTGTTGTTGTTGCCTATGCCAGAGACAGGATGAGCACAGTACATAACTCTGTCAGGTTCAGTGCAAGACTCCAAGCTCACAATACAGTCCACACACAGCTCTTCTGTCGATGTCACTACTCATGTGTATGTAGTCCACATGCACTCCTTCCCCTAACCTACCCCTGCTGGTCATGCAGCTACCCGCAGACAACTTATGCAAATAAGGGCTGGACCATTCCTGGCAGCAGAGAGGGGTGGCTTAGGGTTGATGCTATTACTGTAGTACAAGCCTGGTCCAAAGTATTATGAGCATCCTTTTATTATTATTAGTAGTAGTAGTAGTACAGGAAATGCAGTATTAGAATAAACATATTTGGGCTGTGGTGTTTAGTGTTTTTTGTGTGTTGACTACTATGGAGCCTGTTTGTGCAAAATGGCATCGTGAACATAACTGAAACTTGTAATAATCAGGGAATTCCCCTCCCACGCATGGACAAACACCTTGACCACACCAGAGCAAAGAGAGAGAAAAAACCACATCGCCAGCGTGAGTTACAAATGTTGTTGTGCAGCTATCATCCTGTTCCTATCTCATTCTATGTTACTGTAAGATAATATGCAAGAAAGGTCAGAAATCCCTCCTCAGGACCATGGAGGAGGGATGACACCATGGAGATTATCTCCTGTTAGACAGGTAAAGGTTTCCGGTAAACAGAGGACAGACACCCTTGTCTGACCTACATTTACAAATAGAACAAAGTCTCAGTTTGTAGGCACGTGTGGCTTGGCAAGCTCCTCCAGAGGCTGGGTTAAAGGTTATTTATACGTTAGCCTGTCTGAGTGAACTGCTAACATGAAACAAAGTCAGACTTCCTGTGTGAGGTAAAATCCACTGTGTGCTGCCCTGGTGCTTAAATGGACAGTGACCTACTGGATGTGCAAGCGAACCACTCATGTTTCTGGATCATTTCGTCACAAATTATTAGCAAATCAACAGAATTTCTGAACCAATGACACCTGATTGACTCACATTAAAATACTTCAGCAGTCAGGATAGAGTGTCTGTGTGTGTGTGTGTGTGTGTGTGTGTGTGTGTGTGTGTGTGTGTGTGTGTGTGTGTGTGTGTGTAATCAGTACAAGGAGCTGACCTGCTGTATTTTGTGCAGTATTCTCTGTATGTTACATAAATATAATGCATCAGGGAAGGGGAAAAAAATGTGCATTTGGCGCGATGCTCAGACCTGCAGCGAGCCACGCTGCCCTGGCAAGGCATTTTGTCCTAGAGAGACCTCACAAGAATCCAATCAAATAATTCCCAGTGAGACAGCAGCAAAGTCTTTATCTTGAACGCATTGTCTTTGTAACCCTCCAGTGTTTGCACAGAAGCCAGAGGGGACTGTGTGTTATGTGACCAAATGAACACTTTAACATTAACCCTTGTAATCTTTCCGTAACATCTAGTCTTTTACTAAATGTATACTGTGGATTTCCAATGTATGACTTTTAAAAGCATTTTACAACATATATTTGTAAAAAAAAAAAAAAAAAATTGTATTTAAAGAACTGACTGTAATTATTACAAATCTGATATTTAAGCAGCAGTTTGGTACAAAGGAGATCAGTGCACTGTTTACTGTTGGAAGAAACTGTAACAAACTGATCTGAGAGCAGAAAAACAAACTACTGTCTGCTGGTTTCAATCTGCCTGAAGGTGAGCTGTGTAGTCCGTGCAGCTTCCTTAAAGTCAAAGTCTAATCCCGACTGTTCACGCTAGTGTAAACTGGGTTAGCAGGTCAGTCTCTTCATCTTCATCTGTACAATCATTTGTGGAACTCTCCTTTAATCTTTGTTTTAAAAATAGCATCTGTCCTAAGATTTTTCTCTCTCTTTACATTAAGATACAGGTTATAAAGAGAAAATGTTCTCAATGCAGGTGTAAAATTAAGAAATTCAAAATAATCCAGAAAAACCAGTGGCTACTGAATGACCTTTTCCTTTGACAGATCAGTTCTCATATCTGACACTCTAAGCATGCATAACACACACACACACACACACACACACACACACACACACACACACCCACACACACACACACATCTTGGGTAAATGATCCAAGAGCAAATATATACAGTCCCCTAACCCTGAACTTTGCATCAATCTTAGTTAATTGCAGTCTTGTCAGGAGTGCGATTATTCAAACAGGTAATGCAAATGTTAATGAGTTCAGATTTGCATATCTTTATTTTCCCATGGTTGAAATGTCATTGGTTATGACGCTATACAATGAAGAATGTCACTCCTGATGGCCCCCTGATACGTTGTTGGCCATTAAGAGGCCAAAAAAGAGCAACTGATGGGGATAGAGGAGAAATAAATAAGGAGCCGTGCTCCAAATAAAAGAAAGGAAATCAGGACTTTTATATGCAAACAATTCAAAACACACTCATTGCAGCCCTGTTATCAAATTCAATTTTTGCAGAATATATTAGCGAAGGGGCACAACATCTGATTATATTCTGTAAAATGTATATTGATGTGGTCAACCAATAATAGCAAAAGTAAAACACCCCTTTGCAGTTTAAGGTCATGGTTGTCCTTTTACTGTAAGATATGCTGTTGTGCGTACTATGCCTGCAACACACATTTCAAGTGTTGTTGGCATACTGCTCATCGTCATGCGCCTGATTTGACATGGCTTAAATAACTATCTTCCTGCCAGTGATTGGCATTCACACAAGAAGGGGTGAGTGGGACTGGGGAGCAGATGGTGACATTCCACATGACCAAACTGATCAATCAGCATGCTGGGACGCAGGTGCAGCACAGGCGGGCAGCACCACACCATCTATTTCACCATCTACGGGGCACAAACACATGGGCACCAATCGCGGCACCCTGAGGGTCCGCATGCTCCTCTGTCCCGCTGTGCCAAGGTTGATGACATCAGAATTTCCCATCCGCTCTTCCAAAGGACGCCAAGAAAAAAAGGAGGGGAAAAACACACGGGTTTAAAATCTGCTATAACAGCCTGGCCTGGGATAGGTTGTGTAAGTGACGTCAAAGCCAGGGACTCCCATATTTCACCCTGGTACTGAACTGATAAACCAAAGGAACAAGGGGACAAAAGTACATTTAGCCTTAACAATTTTATTTTTGGGGGGATCCGATAAAATGACAAAAATATCTTCCTTACTGCAGGCACACCGTGGTCAGTTTAACAGGAACCCATCAAATTTAGGCTTAGCTTTTGCAGAAACGGGACAGCACGTTTGGTTACTTTTAAGGGCAATAACTATTGTATTTATTATACATTTAAATACATTTTTTATTTGTTTTGTTTATAAAATGTCAACGTACTAAAAACGTACTTTTTTCACCGAAAAATCGATCCAAAACACAAAGCTATTATGTTTTCTATCATATATAATGATAAAGCAGCACATGCTCACAATATAACAGCTGGAACATCAATGTTTCAAAGCATGTTTTGCTTACAACATGATTGAAACAATGAATCTATTATCAAAATAGTTGTCAATTAATTTTCTGTTCATGGACTAAACAATTTATTGACAAATCGTTTGTAGTTACTTTCCTACATTACATTACATTACATTTACATTTTATCCAAAGCGACATCCAAATCAGGGGTTCAGTGTCTTGCTCAAGGACACTTTGACAGGAGGAGGAGCAGCCAACCGATCGAACCGCCAACCCTACAATTGATGGACGGCCTGCCCTACCTCATTCACCACATCACTCTAAAAAACACATTTCCTGGATGAGTTCTTGATTTAGTAAAGCTGATTTTACAAATAAAAAGATAGTTTGGTTTATACTGTACGTTAATGAAATGTGATGAGATTTTGTCTGGTCTTGAAAAACACAACTGATCAACAAATCCTGGTTTTTTCAATGTTGTAAAACATTTAAAACATTTAAATGTTCGGCATATTGTTTAATTTTTAAACTTTTCTAGCATTTTGTTTATGCCAAAGCAATTCATACCGTAAATATCTGCAAATAATTCCCTTTACAGGACGTTTCAGTGAGTGCATCTTAAAAGCAAACAGGCTTCCTATACGTGTACAAAGGTAAGTGGGTTGGCTGTGGTGTTTGATACCTGCTGGCGTGACTCTGTGCTGAGGATCTACTGTATCTGCGGGATAAGACCTGACCACGGCAAGCTGATCCTATAGTCTGGCCCGAGCGCTGGAAGAAGTGGGGGTTGTAAGAGGATTGGAGCGGCCGCGGCTGCACGGCGCACGTGAGAGCCAGACTCACCGACCTCTGCACCGCGGTGACCTCGCTGTCCCACATTCTCCATAACATGTAAGGAGAAGACTCGTGGCTTTAGGTCACCAGGTGCTGGATTTCCAGGTAGCAAGTCTCTACAGCAAAATAAATAAGTGTGTTTAAGTATGTCATTATGTTCTGTGTATTTGAAGCTACAATACACAGCACAAGGTACAGAATATTAGCTTCAATAGCTTTCTCTTGAAATAATATAATCTGAAAATGATCTTGCTGATCATCCAGATTGGATGATCCTCGTCTGCTTTGTCTGTGTGTATTTCTCTTCATTAAGTATTAGGGAGAATTTTCCTTCAAAATGAAGGATATAATGTGTAATGTGAAATATTTCCTCAAAAAAAGTCACATTTTGTTTAACAATCAAGCAACGTAAGCTGTCACGTGAATCAAAACAGAGTAGGCTACCAAGAGGGGAGATTGTAAATTGTTACCGTGGCATGATGTGGCCACAAAAATGCCAGCAACTTTGGGAGGAGTGTTGTGTAAATCTTAACATTTGGAAGAATGAGCAAGGGCAAAGACTGCTGACATGAGAACTTCCAAGCCAAATCAGAAGTGACAGGAGATTGACAGTGAAATAAATCAGTCCAGAATAGCCAGCAACCGAAGGTCAAAAATAGAGTGAGAAAACAATGACTAACAAGGAAACAACATTTTCTTGAGATTTAGATGAAGTGTCACTTTTCCACACCTCCGGTGTTGTTAACAAGCCAGCAAATGACAAGGTTTGATGGATGTGTGTGATACGTTATGGAAAGACAGAGAAAGTGTCAAGAATATCAAAATGTTGAATCTATTTCATCACATTACACCAGAAATAAACATTTGATATGTTGGCCATCTGATCATAATTCAATTATTTGCATATCAGGTATACATGACAATATTTCACAATTTCAGAGACAGCCTAAAACAAGCAATGACACACACAGTGTCTTTCACACACCACAATTCAACAAACAATATAATCCTACAACCTTTCACCTTTAGATCACTGCTCCTCTGTTTCACTCCAAATGATAGTTTTCATGTTTAAAAAACAAAACAAAGCCTGAACAGGCCTAAGTAAATGTCCATATTTTTACAAGTCAAGTCATTTTTACTGGTCTGAGGGTGCAAATATCACAGACAAGACCTTATATTCTGCATAAAGAGAATAAGAATATCAATCATATCATATATAATATGTAATATTTATAACCTGTTCTGTAGCTGCTTCATGCCACCCTTATGTCTCACCTCACATGACTCCCTCCTCACACGTCCACTATTTTGTGCTCTCAGGAAACAGCTCATAGCTCTGTGCTGCACGTCTATCCTCACTTTTTATACATGTTATTTAACATGTTACTTCATATCAAGCACACCCACCTCTAACGAGAGGGGGCTCTTGATAAAGAGCTTTAACACCAACATGTTTTTCTATTAGTCTGAGAAAAATGGCTTCATTCAAGCTGTAAAAAGCTTTCTGAAACTGTAAAAAGTATTCAGTAGCTCTTGTGTTCTCTGCTATTGTATTGTGTATTTGTGCACTGTGCAGTCTGTCCTTTCAGCGCCATTTTCTACTAAGAGGCCAGATGTTTCCAAATCACTGGAAAGTCTATAGTTGCACATTTTATACATTGGATACACCGTATCATGTATCAGAGCAATGGAAAAATGTGAACAAACCAAGTAAGAATCAATTGTTCTTTCAACATGTGTTGCAATGTAAAAACTAACATTACTAAAGGAAAGTGTTTGAAAATATCTGGGTAAGCTTCATGGAGTTACTGATCAATGAAGTCGAGGACCGGGGTGGTGGCGGTGCAAGATTATAAAGTGTCGTTGCACTCATGATTTTCAAGATTTATGTTACTATAACATCTGTATACTCACCTGTTTTAAATCCTTTTTTTATTTCTTTTTTTTTTTGCCTCTTCGTTGGATGTTACGTTATATTGTATTTGCTGCCAAGACTGACCATTTTATCAATATGTAACTGTTAGAATTGAAAATGCTATAATAAAAATCTAATAATAATAATAATAAAAATATTGTTTTAAAAAAGCTACACTTCAATTATTTCCTGTTGTTCCTGTTATTCTTATTTTTAGAATTATAAAGGCCTCCAGGTTAGAGTGTACTTGTACATACATGCCATTCCCAGTCTATTGCTGTCTTGTTATGTTTCATGGCCGTGGTGTCAGCGGAGCAGTGGAGTAACATTACCCGTTTCCATCAACAGATGGCAGCATAAAATAAGTCATGATGAAAGGATTTATTTAGGTCTTGTTTTTCTTGACCTGGTGGCTTCATCCCTTTTGAATGTTCACGTTATTATCATTGTTATTATCATAAAGGTGACATTTAGAACATTACTAATTATTTACAGGTTAAAACAGTAATTGTGATCAAATGAACCGGACATGTGTGTAATGTACGTCTTTTACAGCAGGTTTTCTGGTGACATAAGTGAACGTTATATTTATATATCTGGTACAGACAGTCTCGATCCAATTCATCCTCTCGGGTTATTTTTTCCCCGCCTGCTGTGTGTCGGATTTCAGCTGAAGGAAAAAATAGTAAGCTGTATGATGAGCAAAAACAAATCTGGGAACAATCTGTCTGTGAAGCCTGTTTGGTGTTTCGGCGTGTCCTCGGCGACAGTGCGATCGGATCAGATCGTCATTCGACAGAAACGTAAGGGGAGGTATGTCGAGATAAATACACGCGCTGGTTAATGACCGCTTTACACGGTGAGGCGATATCACCCTGGCTGTTTACCCGTCATTGTCACTATCTGATCAACCAGCTTCCTGCAGCAGCGCCCCCGCCGGCTGACAGCGGGACTGCAGCGCACAAACCAGCGTCAAGTTGCAGGAGACGCACTGAAATCCCCGTCAGGAGTTTTTAAATTAAAACTCTGTCGAAAATGACATAAGTCTAGAAAATAACACAAGGATGTTATTATTTACCAACGGTATTTTGCCATTTTATAGGAGTGGGGAATAAAGCAGGGTGTGACGTTTTTGAATTTACTTTGATTACCTTTATTATTGATTGATTTGACAATTACTGCTTTAATTAAGTGAGTAATCTTTTTGTGTAAAAAATGTCACAAAATACTAAAACAAAAAGGAAAGAAGG
This sequence comes from Nannoperca obscura, assembly GCA_036024295.1. NCBI lineage: Eukaryota > Metazoa > Chordata > Actinopteri > Centrarchiformes > Percichthyidae > Nannoperca > Nannoperca obscura. The sequence goes on along the minus strand of JAVQJL010044158.1, from coordinate 913 downwards.
TGACTTGTTGTTGACCGATATTCAGTTTACTAACATACAGTATATGGCATAGCTACAGTAAGATGAGATAAGATAAGATTTGGCATTTTTGCTTGAAAAAGCAACTGAATTGATGAAAACATTCTCAAAATGCCAATTCATTTTCATTTTCAAAGTACAATATTTTCCTTGGAAATGTAGCCGAGGAGAAGAAAGCAGTATAAAAAGGAAACACTCAAGTAAAGTACAAGTATATATATATATATATATATATATATATATATATATAGTCTCACATATTGGTACAGATATATTTGTGTGTGTGTGTGTGTGTATCAGGGATCTCCAAATGCTCCAGGTTCCCTTTGAGATTTATTTCAGATTAACAATAAACATTAAACGTAGTATTCCAGCACAGAAAAACTTGCAGAGAGTGGGAGGAACAGGGCATCGGTACAGACCCACAGCTCTTCTCTTTGTTGGCAGCTGGTGCACACCCTAACACTGCATTATTATGCATTTTTTAAAGAACAGATTCATTGTTTTTCAAGATTTCATATGCCAGTATTCATATGCCCATGTGTACATGACAACTGTTTTAGCTTTGCGTAGTCCTGATGTGCTTCCTATTTAAGTAAAGGGGAACAAAGTCCTTGTTATCTGCAAAAATCCATTCAAACATTTATCTGAGGCTATGAGTTTTCTGCAGTCTAGTTTAGACAAATCGAGTGGATCCTTTCCAAAGTTATTCTTTAAATTTCAAAAAGACTAACTTTGGTGTTCATTTCAGAAATTATTAATGCAAGCAAAATCTTTTTGGATGTACACTACCGTTCAAAAGTTTGGGGTCACATTGAAATGTCCTTATTTTTGAAGGAAAAGCACTGTACTTTTCAATGAAGATGACTTTAAACTAGTCTTAACTTTAAAGAAA